>JAXCGZ010000930.1:0-34200 GCA_037179515.1 Halocaridina rubra
TGATTGATAAAGTATAATATTGTGAAAACGTGTCTTTATCCTAATCACTCTCAGTGTTAAGCAATATAATATTTGATAAGGAAGATAAGAGTTATAGATTATAATTTATTCGTTAATTTTTGAAGCATTATTGCTTTTCTTATTTATATGTTTAGTTCACAGAACGATTAAATTGTCTTATCGTTGCTCCATTTATGATGGACTAGTTTATCAGCTGTAAAATTTTTCTTTTCAGTTACTATTGAAGTTTGCATTCATTCACTCTCTCTCTCTCTCTCTCTCTCTCTCTCTCTCTCTCTCTCTCTCTCTCTCTCTCTCTCTCTCTCTCTCTCACACACACACACACACACACAATATTCACTTCTTTTTATTGTTTTATGTTTAGCTTACACTATAGCTTAATGAGATTGGATTTTAATATTCTAGATAGATGCAGAATTATTATTAATATGGTTAATATTATTAATATTATTAATATGGTTTATGCACCCCTTGTAGTTATGGACTAAACTATTATTGTTGCTTTTTCCTATTGACGGACATCACTATTTTTTTGTTTGAGGGCCGATATGGTTGGCGGAATTAACTCTTCTAACCTAAATCAAATTTTGCAGCCTTACATATCTTAAGAGGGTGAATTTGATTGGTTACAGAGCAGTGCGGCACATTTCAGGAGGTGGTATTAACATTGATTTCTCAGGTAGGCAATTTTATTATCGTCAGTTTATTTTTTAAGCTGTATAGACAGATGGCTTTCATAATGTTTTTTTTTTTTTTTTTTTAGTTGCAGAGGATTATAAGATGTGTATATTATGTTGTCCTAAGTCTCGAAAACCAGTACAATTTAAATTTTTTCCCATAAGCATTTTAATTTATTTTTAATTTTAATTGCTAGAGTTCGTGTGTGTGTTTTTTTATAATAATAATAATAATAATAATAATAATAATAATAATAATAAAAATGACATATGTATTGTCAGTACTCATGCTTCAGTACGGAGTATTATTAAAATTATTTTAGGGTTAATTTCAATATATATATATATATATATATATATATATATATATATATATATATATATATATATATATATATATATATATATATATATATATATATATATATATATATAT
Organism: Halocaridina rubra; assembly: GCA_037179515.1. NCBI lineage: Eukaryota > Metazoa > Arthropoda > Malacostraca > Decapoda > Atyidae > Halocaridina > Halocaridina rubra. The sequence continues at coordinate 1,135 of JAXCGZ010000930.1, forward strand.
ATATATATATATATATATTTTTTTTTTTTTTTTTTTTTTTTTTTTAAGGATTATTTTTTGTCTGTTATGCATCATTATCGTGTGTAAAGTTTTTTTTCAATAATTTGTGTAGGATCATTTGTCTCATATTGTTGAAGACAGTTGATATCTCTTCTTTGGGTTTTTCTGGGGAGTTCAAGATTTTCAAAAAAAAAATAAAAAAATTGTCTCAATATTGAATAGCATTATCTTAAAACCAGTTCACACATATTGAGTAGCATCACAAAACTTAAAAGCAAAAAATCCTTTGTCTCTTATTATAAGTATGGTGCTTGTAGATATTTTAGCCTTTCAGATTGATTGCTGCACCACAATAGTGAGGGTAGTTTTTTTAATTTTATTAAAATTATATTAATACTCAGTTTTATTTTGCATTTGTATTACCATTAAATTTAAATTTTATATACTGTACATCATTGGGATAATAAAATATTACTGTTCATACCCATTTTATTTTCTTTGAAAGCTTGTTTACAAATTAGTTACCATTAGTACTGTAGAATATATTTACAGGTGAAGGTTCTGCCCCTTGCAAAATCCTCTGCCATTCTCTCATATGAGAATGAATGATTAACAGTCCCGATCCTTCAACTCTATCGTATACTTCACCTCATACCTAAGAATTTCTTTTAAAGCACATCTGATTTAAATTGTCAATTTCTATATAACCTAAAACTTTATTTTAAACAACACTTCATCTAAAATATCCTAGATCCCATATATAACAAATCTCAATTGTCTGGTCATTAAACAAGTCTGCATAAAAATGCTGATTAACTGTACTCAAGATCAAAGGAATGTGATATCCAGTAGAATCTTAAATATTATGAATGTACAAGTATATATCAAATAAGGAAATTGGAATTGTATATTAAATTGCTTAAACTGATAAGCTTCTTCTATCAAATGTTTCAGAAGTTTAAAAAAAAAAAATAACTTTGGCATCATTATTGTTTAAGAAGTTTAAAAGAAACTACTTTTTATTTAACTAATTTGACAGTGTCACCACAAAAAAAGTAGTCTATTTCATGACATCAACGACATTCGAGGGAAAAATGACTCTATTGAAGGAATTTTAAATATTTGTTTAATCATCATTTCAACAGTTCCTCCAACTTAAGGAGCTTCATGATAGACCAAGTTTATTAGTTTAGACAATTTCATGAACACAGTTCCATGTGGTTTGATGTAATGAACAATAGTGCTCATTTTGATTGCTGACAATTGACAAAACTAAAGCATTTGTTTTTAATTTTTCCCTTCTGGAAAAATTAAAAAAAAAATCAGTCTTTGGTTCTAGATATTGCATGTTGCAATGAACAAAAAAATTTCTTTATAACATATGTAAAATCAAAGACAAGTGTTGATCCCTCTTCCCAATTATCATTCCTTCATAAAAAATAAAAAAATAAATCAAGATTTCTAAAATATTACCCATTCAAAATAAATTTTATTTTTTTACGTAATCTTTAAAAATACTTACAAAATATGGTTCATATTGAAACCATCTCCCTGACAGGCATTTAGTTAGTATTAAGACATCAAAAACTCCATTGAACACGTCCTATTTGAAAAGCAATTCAAAATAATGGAATTTAAAATCCAAGGTTAGCAATGGATTTAATTTTATCGTTAATATGCAGATGTATAACAATCTGTTAATAGAGTCTAAACGGTGGCAAAATATAGGCAAATTTACATATACTCAATATTCTTTCGGAAATCCTGTTTCTCGGAGACCAAAAACTCCATTTCATAACTACCTGTACTTGCAATGTGCACTTATGAGGTAAGGAAACCGCAAAAATACAGTATCCGTTTAGACTGGGTTACCATAGCCTGTCAAGTAATATGCTACTAACCTCCAGCTTATGACATTAAAGTTTGTACAGTTTTAACCATAGAAGCATTACAAAAAAAAAAATGCAGCAAAACTAACTTGACAACCACCACATTTCAAATTATGCTTAAAAATGCAAAAAACTACATGAACAAGGAAAAAAGCATATATATCGTAATTGCCTTGATGCATACACAAATCTGATAATCTTATTTCTAAAATTGTACACGACTAAATGACATCCGTCACATTCCCTCGCATATTTTTAAGACAACCATGTAGTCTGCACAAAGTACAACTATAAAGGATTTATTAGAAACTAATGCAAGAGCCCTCATCATGACAATGCATGCATCATCTTTACTAAGCAACAATTCAAGAACTATAGCATCATTTTTATCCCCCCCCCAAAAAAAAGAGCAACCAGGCCACAGTATTTAGGCTACAAGTACATCCTAGATAAATATTCTTGCCGCTTTAGGCAAGGGAATGATAGGAGCCTGAAGAGATTAATGTGCCTAGGCATCCTATATTGACTGAATATGAGGAAGTAATATTCTATATAATGAATATTCAAGATTAAGAAACAAATGACATCATATTGACCAATGATTTCCACTAATTTTTCTCTATAAAAGGCTAAAAGTTTCAACAAGATCCATATACCATATTCATTTAATGTATTTCTAGCGATTACTATTGGAGATATTTAGAATGAAGTTTTCTATTATTTGAAAGGGATGAAAATAGTGATAAAGGAAAGGGGCGCAGATTGGCTTTATTGTTATTATTATATATGCTGTTTTATGAAAATCTCAAAAATCGAAAAATTCTTTGTTTAATGAGATATTTAACCGAAGGTATTCCTTAAACATTCAGCAATAAAGTTGTGTTGGAAAGCTCTCCTATCATTCCGAAAAAGGTTGAAAATGCCACTGAAAACATACAACTAAAAAAGAAAAAAAAAATTCCGTCCGACATTGTGATCAACAATAATGAAAAAAATCCAAAAATTCCGCCTGTCGTAATCAAAATCCATAATGTACTTTTACACGTTTGTATGCAAGCATAAAGTCTGCAAAATTTGAGATCTGTATTACAAAAATGGCAGGAGTTACAGGCTGCGAAAGTGTGTGAAAAAAGAGAGAATATTAAATTTACTTTAAATCATTAAACATAATTACTTTGGTCTAGCTTATTTCCATTTTCTATAGCGTTGAGGTGATAGAAAACCTCCGAATACACTTCTTCATGCGAAGCTTTTTGGGGGGAATAGTCAAAATGGAGTGATTTTGGTCTGTTGTGTGGTCTCCCCTTCATAAAAAAAGAAAAACATTTCTTCTAAGTATAAATCAATTATAGATAAAAAGAATGTTATTTCCCAAATTTCTTTCTTTTTTATTCAAATTTGCATGAAGCATTCTTGATATGGGATCTTTTAATAAATAAACCATGACTTAATATTCCGGTGCTCGGTTAATTATTGCAGATGCCAAGGTGTATCTAGTAATAATATAATTACCCCTTACAAAAATAGTAACATTGTTCCAGTCAATATAGTAACTGCAATCAGCATAAATTGCTGAACAAACCAGGGTGGAAGGGGGGAGGGAGACGTGGCAACCCTTTATCCCCTAGGAGCAGAGACTCGGCCATCCCCTTTACAAGGGGGAATGAGGCATGTGTATGTATATTTATGTTGCTTGACACTAAAGTCTAATGATTTGCTAATCTGATCAACATAATTCTTATCACATGGCTTCTAATATATAATATCTGAAATGGAAACAAATATTTTTTTAATCACCATATTTCAAAAAGTTTTTGTTTGAAAAGTAAACGGACATTTAATGTTCTCAAAATCTTGACTAAGCTGTGACATCCCTGAAAATGGGAAATAACTAGGGTACTATTAAATTTCAAAACAATATTGCCGTCGGGGAGGGATGGTGTATGAAAAAGGCGCTTTACACCACTGAAGCAGATATTTAAGAACCAATTGGGATAACAGATTTTTTTCCACTATCAAAGTGTTGTTTTCTGGATTTTTTTTTTTTATTATTATTATTTTGTACAGTTTGGATCCGGTAACACGGAAGGGGAGTTGGCAACACTGAACGGGCTGAGGTTTTGACTTTTGACTGGCGGTGGAGTTGTGTGGCGGATTTGCATTATTTTTGTGTTGTGGAGGCTTAGTGGGAGCTCCCGGTGTACTAGGAGTTGATTGTGTCGATCCGGAGAAGGGGGCAAAATGGAGATGTCGGTTTTTTAACAGTTGTGTGGGGGGCTTCTGACTTCTGATTCCCATGAATTTGAGGTGCATGATGCATTTTTTTTTTTTTTACACCACAAAGATTTCATCAATCTCGTGACCAGTGTGGTGACTATTCCCAGAATGCCTGCTTTCACCTGGTCAATGAATAGTCTACTCTCAGTTTTTTGCAGGCTACCGTACACAAAAATATTTACTCCACCAACTTCAAATAAAGTTGGGCTAAAACTTAATGGCTTATAATTAAATATAAGACAAACTGTACGGTACTAAAGGGGAAGGGCATGAGTTACGTTTGCTTAATAGTTAGTGGAGAACTCCCACTGGTTAATAACACAAATACACTAAATAATATTAACTGAACACTGCATAAATCCAGGCTTAAATGAAAGACTCATCAATAAAATATAAAAATATATTGAAAAAGAGTTAATATTATAATGGAGCAATATTTCAGCCCAAAAGAAAAGGTTAAATTTTACTTTAGTAACAAAGAGTTATAGCTCCAGGCACGACTGCTGGACACATCAAAATAAACAACACAATAACAAATAATAATTGTTCAAAATCCAAAAACTTTATACAATATTAAAATAGAGTCACTGCTTGACAAATTCGACAGCACTAGTCCAAGGGGCGAAATGGGAGGCTCGTAAATTTACACGAATTTTTCGAGTCTCTAACAATAGGTCATCTCACCTGATGCTGTCCTCAGAGAGAATCCTCGTCCGTTCTGTAAATAAATCAGACGAGCATCACATTCTAAAATAAAAGTATATAATTTCTATCATATTTTACATAATTAAGGATTTCCTAAGATTTAGATTAGCTTTACAAACAAATCCCATTTATTCATGAGAAAATGATGAAATTAATGACAAAATAAATAATAGTTATAATATTGTCTTTCAAACGAATATATTCATGTAGGTAGATGCACAATATTACTTATGGTATTACAATAAAACACACACAAGGTATAACTAATGAAACTGTGTGATAGACAGATCACCACACTCTCCCCCCAAAAAGGGTAGGAAGCTAAATAAATCACATGTACAAACATAATAAAGCATAGAACAAAAACAGAAAAGTCAAAGGCATCATTTACAACCTATCCTCTGCAATTAGATCTCTACGCAGTTTTTCAGCTCAACAAGCTGCTTGACGTCTAGGTCTTGGTGGTGCACTAGGTACAACTGGAGGATTGAGTGGATCTATTGGTTCTACTTCAGGAGCAACTTCCTGATGTAGTTCTAAGGGAATGAGTTTAGAAAGAGGTCTTACATACTCTCCATCAACTGTGCGGAGAAACACACTGCGTACAATACCATCTCTCCCCTTTATCAACTGGGTTACTAATCCTAAAGGATAACTGGATCTTGTTTTGTTCTCGGTTTCTATAAGAACTAACTCACCAACTTGAACTGTACATGGTTCGTCTTTGGCGCACGTTAAATGTCTTTCTCGGAGTGAAGTGAGGTAGGAATCCATCCACACCCTTTCATACTTCTTCAACATATCCGAGAGTCTAGAGTACTGAACTCTCAAATCCAACGATTCTCCAAAGGGAACATCTGCTCCAAAGGAATTAAGAGGTGGGAACAGAGTTACTGTCCTTCCATAGATTAGATGAGACGGAGTGAGATACTCATCTCGAATATCTTCCGACAAATACGTAAGAGGTCGGGAGTTGATAACACATTCTATTTCACACAAGATGGTATGTAACTCAATAAAGGAAATGCGCTTCTTGTAGAGAGACTTATGAAGACTACTCTTAACACAACCTATGAGCCTTTCAAAGAAACCACCGTTCCATGGAGAACGAGGGGTATTGAACTTCCAAAAAATTTCATTATCTTTCATGTAAGCTTTAACTTCAAGCTCATCCTTAATGTCACTGAGGAATCGTTCTGCACCTCGAAAATTAGTACCATTATCAGAAAAGATAGTGGAAGGAATTCCAAATCTAGAAGCAAATCTGCGAAATGCAAACAGAAATTCTAAGGTGGTTAAAGAACTACACAACTCTAAATGTACTGCTCTTGATGTAGTGCATGTGAATAAACACATATACCTTCTCACTGTAGTTACTCGTAGTTGTAGGGTCCAAAATAGTGATAGAACCAGTAAAATCCACTCCAACCGAGTTGAAGGGTCTAACAAATCTGACTCTTTCCTCTGGTAAAGGAGGGGGACCTGGTTGAGAGATCGTCTTGCCAACTGCCTTTTTACACAAAATACATGTTTTTAATATTTTCTTCACAATAACTCTACCTTTAGAGATCCAAAACTGTTTCCTGAGTCCTGACAACATTTGTCCTAATCCACAATGATGATGTTGAATATGATAATGAACTATTATAAGTTTGGTCAATGGATGTTTGGCAGGTAAATAAATTGGAAATTGTGCTTCAGGAGATAGATCTGAATTCTGTAATCTACTGCCACAACAAATTAACTGATCTTCGTTCAAATGTAAATCTAATTGTTTGACTAAATTGATGAGTTCTGAAGCTGGTTTAGCACTTTGCTCAGGTCGTTTCAAAAATGCAAATAAAGAAGGAAAACTTTGTAACTGGGCTAATCTAATACAAGCATGAAGAGTATTCAACCTGAACTTGTCGTGGAAATAATGATTACAGAACTGCTTTACATATGACATGTTTCTCATAACTTTAGTAAGAGATGAATATTTACTCATCTCAAAATGAGGAAGTATGGGTTCATTAACATTAGGTTCTGTTAAAATCTCATACACTACTGTAGAATTAACATTGAACTCTTTCTGTTGTGGATATTCTGATGGATTAAGCAAAAATGAAGGTCCATGTCTCCACACGACATTGCTATTCAACTTTGATACACTAACACCTCTGGTCAATATATCTGCAGGATTCTCTCTAGATGGGACATGTAAAATGTTCAAATCAAACTTAGATCGCAAATTGCGAATTTCACACACTCTGTTTCTCACAAAAACATCTGATGACGAATCATGATACACCCAATTAATGGCAACTTCACTGTCACACCATATAGTGCAACCTTTGAATGCTAATTTCTCATTAGACAAGAGTGTCTGAGCCAATGCTGAGGCTAAAGTAAGTGAGAGTAACTCTAACTTAGGAATGGTGAGTGGAGGATTTGGTGATACTCTTACTTTACTCATAATGATATCACTAGATTTGCTTCTTAAGTCCACAGCATATGCAACTAATCCATAAGCTACTTTAGATGATTCACAAAATATGTGCAAATCTGATACACCAGGGACAATTACAAATCTAGGATATTGAATGGTTGACACCTGATTCAAATCTCTGCAAATAACTGAAAATTCTTGTACTAAAGGTTCTGGCAAAGGTTCATCCCAAGAACACTTACTTCTCCATAATTTTGAAATGAATAACTTTCCATTGATCAAGATTGGTGATAACAATCCTAAAGGATCAAATACACTAGCAATTACAGATGCAACTAATCTCTTGGTGATTTGATGATGCACACACTCCTCCTTGCACACTTTCTTACTGGAGTACAATTTGATTTCATCGTTTACAACATTCCAAGAAATTCCTAAATCATTTATATTATTCAGATCCAATTGGTCATGATTAACACCTACTTCATCATTAAATATTACATCATTGCTCACCCAACCTTGTAATGGCATAGAGGCTTCTGCTAAAATAGAATTTACTATGGGATACTCTGTTTTTAACTGTTCAGAGTCTGAATAGGTACAAACAAAGTTATCTACATAGAAATGAGAGATCAGAGACTTAGCTACTGGATGTGGATGTGTCTCCAAGTGATATGTGAGTGTTTTCTGAAGCAAAAAGGGAGATGATGTTGTACCAAAGAGTACTACTTTAAATCTATAGGTAACTACCTTCTGAAGGGTTTCATCCTCGAACCACAAGAATCTACAGAAATCTCTGCAGTTTGGCAAAATACCTATACGTAGGAAGGCTTTGGAAATGTCTGATACAGCAGCTACAGGGTTAGTACGAAATTCAATGAGTGAATCAACAAGTTTATGGGTTAGGCTTGGGACTGTTAGTAAACATTCATTCAGACTCTTTGATTGTGAATTAGCTCTACTAGAAGCATTAAACACTACTCTAATAGGAGTGGTAGGAGAATTCTTGTAGACTGGATGATGAGGCAAGTAATGAGTCAGTCCGTCTGTAACTGAAGGGTTATCAATTTTCTCAATGAATCCCAATTCAATGTACTCATTAAAAATCTCTGAGTATTGTCCATAAAGTTCTGGACGAGTTGCAAAGGATTTAGCTAGTGACATGAGCTGACCATAAGCTCTTCTAAAGTTAGTTGCTGGTCTCTCAGTGCCCTTAAAGGGTAATTCCACAAAATACTGATTGTCTGACATCTGGCAAGTGGACTCAAAATGACTCACTGATTGTACTTCCTCAGGTGTTAAAGTTTCATTCTTAATACCAATAACATCTAAATTCCAAAGGTTCTGAACTTCGGACTCAAAGGTTTGTACTCCTACACGAGCACAAAGCACATGTTGCCCATTAACTGTGTTAACTGACTGAGAACTAATTGCCCACTTTGGCATAGGTCCAAAGATAATCGAACCTGCTGGACTAGACAAAAGTGTAATTCCAGAATAGAAAGTATGGTTGGTCACAAATCTAGAATAGTAATCTGCACCAATTACCATACTTATGTCACTAATCACATCAGACTCAACGTTATGATCTGCCAGTTTGATCCCCTTTTTTGTGAGTGTTTCTGCAACACTAGCAATGCCAGGTACATATACCGTAGTGTTAACCTTATCATAGACAACAGCATAAATCGGAATACGTTGTGTACCAATACGTACTACAACACGAACGACGTCACACAAAACGTTTTCGGCTTTATTACCAAATGAAGTCAGTTTAAGTGAGATACGAAACACTGGATTGAGTTTAAGGCGCTTTACTACTGCAGGATGAATGAAAGACCGTTGAGCACCGGTATCTAAAAACATCCTAACTGTTTCACGTACCCCAGCACCAGAAATCTTAACAATTGCTGTAGGAAGTGCTACTGAAGGAAGTGGAACATTATAAGTCTGGACATCTGTTTTTTTTTCTTTCTTTTATTTTTTAAATGTCAAATGTACAATATTTACAATTGTTAAATGATTATAAAATTACATTGGAAAATTCTTTAGTTAATATATTCTGTATATTACTTGCAAAACAAATATTCAAGAACCATTTCAAATAATTAAATTTACCTTTAATTAAATATAAAGTTTCCCATTCAGTCAAGTTCTGTGTACGACTAGTCCATACACAATATAGATAATTACAAATAAGCAGAACTGCAGTGTTCTCATCTCTTCTACTTCTTCCTTTAATATCTAACATTAATAATTTTAGCCAGTTATTATCTTGTACTGAACACATCAAATTAAATTTACTTTTAAACCAATGAAAAATATTTTTTATTCTTATACAAAAATAGAATATATGCATTGTATATTCAGGTTCACCACAAAAGTCACAATTTCCATTATTGTTAATTCCTAACATTTCTAAATGTTTATTTGTGGGTAATTTTTCATGTAAATATTTAAATATAAATTCTCTCTCCCTTAAACCAACCACTGGATGATTAACATTATTCCATATATTACTCCACTGTAGCAAAGGATAATCTTTCTCTACTAATGGCTGTGACTTAACAAATATAACAGAATATATGTCTTTGCTTTTTATATGAGGAAATTTAGCATGTTTACACATTTTTCTTATGTTTTCCACTACACCAGAGTAAAACATGGGACATATATATGATACATCTGGATACTTATTTGTGTTTACTAAATAGCTTAGTCTTATGCTACAATAATAAATATTTAATAGTCTTCCTTTCAAAGTTTCTTTAAGGCTAGTAGCTGTAAGAATTGCAGCAGCTTTATTAAAAACATCTACTATACCAAGACCCCCTTCACTTTTAGGCAAAAGCAAGGTAGCTCTACGGATGGGATGATAGCTTCCCCTGCAAAGATACCTGAATATTAAAACATTTACTTTTTGTGCAAATCTCTTGCTTAATGGAAGTGTATGGGCTACATACCATACTTTCGATAATAAAATACAATTCACAATTATTGCCTTCTGAAAAATTGTAAGATACCTTTGGGCAAGCATACTGATCCGTTTCTCTAGTTTTTCTATTATTATATTCCAATTCATTTCCATAGTCATCTTTTCGTCTTCACAATAAGAAATTCCCAATATCTTTAGATTATATTCTGTTTTAAGCCAACGAAGAGGCCAGTCATTTTTACCATGCCATTTCCCTATCCCAGTTATACTACTTTTATCTCTATTTAAAAGGGCACCACTTGCTTTTTCAAATAAATGTATTTCCTTAAAAACCTCAACTATAGATTCCTCTGTTGATACAAACACAGATGAATCATCTGCAAATCCTTGCATGCAAATTTTCCATCCATTTGGAAGCTGTGGTGATATTATTCTTTTATTATTCTTAATACCTAAAAAGAGAGGTTCTTGGTAAATTACATATAACATCATTGACAGTGGACATCCTTGTCTCACAGATCTCATAATTGGAAAAACATCACTCAACATTCCATTAATACTCAACCGACTGCAACAATCTTTATATAACATTTTCATCCAACTAATATACAAATCTGGAATTCCTAACTTATTCATAATTTTAAACAAAAAATCGTGGTGAACAGTATCAAATGCTTTATTCCAATCTAACTTCATAATGGCCATTGCATAATTATTTTTATAGGTATAATGAATAATGTCTCTAATATTATTATTGCAATGCACTATTGATCTACCTTTAACACTGCAAAACTGTTCAACAGAGATCAATTTATTCATTACCGTCTTTAATCTGTTGGCCAAAAACTTAGCAATGATTTTATAGTCTACATTCAAGAGTGAAATTGGTCTCCATCCACTCAGTGTTTGATCTTCACTTCCCTTACTCAATAATATTATTATGCCCTCATTTTGTAAGTTCGAAAGTTCCTGTCTGTCCAATATATGTTTTATCACTTCAAAAAAATCATTTCTAATTATTTTCCAAAATTCTTTGTAAAATTCTGATGGTAATCCATCTAATCCTGGCGCTTTCCCTGTACCCATATCTTTAATCACATTCCCTAATTCTAACATACTAATGTTACCAATTAAATCGTTACGGTCAATATCATTTAATTTATTACAACATAAATCCAGTAACATATCTTGTAACTGACAGTCACCTTCCACCTTATCATACAAGTTCCCATAAAAATCTTTAGCATGAGTTAAAATTGCTTTAGTATTATTCAATATCTGTCCATTGACACCTTTTATATTCTGCATTATCTTATTATTTCTATTGACTTTCTCTTTCTTTAATAAATATGGAGACATTTTCTCTCCTTCAATTTGATCTTTCATTCTAGCCCTTATTTTCACTCCTTCACATATTTCATTCTGAATCCTTTCTATTTTATTTTTCACTGAATGTATTATATCAAAGTCTATAATTCCTACATTAGCCTTTTGGTATAATTCTTTTAACCTACATTGTAGTAAGTTTATCAGCCCATATTTTCTGCTAAGATTTTTTTTGACATTTTAACAAAAAAACTTTTAATTTTCTCCTTGCAATAAATCCACCACTTGATCAAGTTATTAAACTTATACTGCTCACCTCTTAAGAACTGCCATAGTACGCTAAAATTTTCTTTTACATCCTCTCTATTTAGAATGCTGACATTTAATTTCCACGTACCTTTACCTTTATTAGTTGACAAAAAGTTGATACTAGTAATTACCATACAATGATCTGAAAATGCTATAGGTACTGTTTTACATGAATTTATATGATTAAACAGACTTAACATATATTCTATCAATACGGGATGCATAATTTGTCTTAATATATGTATAATCTGTTACATAATTGATACTTGCAGCATCTCTAAAACCAGTCCCTTTAAGTAATTCACAATATTTTTTTGATATTACAGTTTTATCCAAAGAACTAACATCTTTTACATGAGTTACACTATTAAAATCCCCTGCAAAAATTGTGTCATCTATATTTAGTCTTAAATAATATAATAATCTATCAAAAAAATCTTCTCTCTCTCTTTTCTTATTCGAGCCCGATGGGGCATAAACATTAAGTAAATGAATTTCCTTACCACCAGTTCTTATCTTTAAGCTTAGTATTCTACCTTCATAGTCCATCTCTTGTTTTATAACAGTTATAGGAGACAATCGTTTACTGATCAATATTGCAACACCTCCTTTTAAATAAGTAGTTGGATTTATAAATACTTCATAATATTGCTCTATATGATATAATGAATTTCCTGCCTTAATGTTATGTTCTTGCAACATTATTATGTCTAGTTTATAAAGATTAGCAAGAGAAATTAATTTTAATTCTTTCCTATCGTCATTCAAACCATTGATATTTAACGTACAAACAGTCAGAGCCATGAAAAATATATATATATAAAAGAGAATATAATGTGATAAAAAAAAAGAAACATTACCTTGCCAACTTTCGTTTCTTAACATTACTAATTTCCAACTTCTTATTCTTTTTTATTTTGAGTTTACCTCCTTTTTTTACTTTAACAAACCACTGTTCTTCCTTACCTCCTCACTTATCGACATTCCTTCAGAAAATGTTTCTTCACCGGTTTCAGTGCTTGACGATTCGCCATCTTTATCCGTTGTTTCTTTATTTATTTCCGTTATCTCATTATCTTCAAGTATGTCTTCTTTTATAACCTTATCTAGGGCATTACACACTTCTTTGTCCTCTTCATTTACGCTTAATTGAGAAAAAGTTCCTTGATCCATATCTTTATCTGCAGTCCTATGCACTTCCACCGTTGTTACACCTGTTTCCAAGGGTACATCCTCTTTCCTCTTGTTAAGAGTTTGATCATCATTTGGAAATGGTTCCTCTTGACTGCTACTAATGTGTGTCCTTTCCTCTTCATTTTCATCTGTGCATTCACTTTCATCTGTACATATTCCACTGGCTAATTGTATTTCTTGTACTAGCGGCTCCTTTGTTTTTTGTTTGTTATCTCCATCCTTTGTTTCATTGTCTGCTCTTCCCTCCTCTAAATTCCCTGTAGAGTTATCTTTATTAGCATTTACTTCTTGAATGGTGTGTCCAATCCTCTTATTTTCCTCTACGTCTTGTGCACTATTCCTTTTCCTTTGAATATCAGGAAAATCTGTAGTATTATATATATTTATCCTGTCATCTAATTCAAAGTAACAATCAGCGGCCATGTGATTCTCCCTGCCACATTTAAAGCAAGTTTTCTGCTGTCCATTATAGTAGAATACGATATTATGACCGTGAATATTTAATGAGGAGGGTACACTCCTCTTCAATTCCATCCTAGCTGTTCGTATACCATTTAGAAGTCCCTCAGCCTTTCCGTATGCAAACCGATTTAATCTGATTCCATAAACTTTTCCATAATTCTCAAGAATTCTCTCCAAAATTGCATTATCCATATCAAATGGTGCATAGCGAATGGATATATAAGTATATTGTCTACTAAAGTTAATGATTTTTACCGTTTTGCCATTACCAACATCGACATCTTTCTCATCGTACTGATCACAAAAAGCTTGAAAGATGTATGATTTACTAAATTTCAAAACATACTTTGTCTTGCTTATCTGCTGAAATCCAATAATATCATCATGCTTAATTTTCAATACTTCAAAAATTACATTGCACACTGCGCTATAATCAGGGCTAAATGAAAAAAAGAGCCCTATGGAGTCCTGTCTCCTAATAGGCGGAGAAAAAGAACTCATCTTACATCAGGCTGTTTATGACGCAAGAATAGTCCTAGGGCATGTTCTCTTTTCGCCCATACCCCAAGGGTACCGCCCACAAAAGATTATGCTTATAAATCTAAGACTCTGCACTATATACAAACACTTATAAGCACAAATCAATCACTGTCACATTAAGCCTAATGTCTCAAAAAATAGTTCCAAAACGTTCTATTTCACTGAAATAACGAAGAAATATACAGCGCTTTCAAAACGGTGTTTACAACTCCGCTTCTCCAACTCGACTCCCCATCTGTTTGAACAGAATTAGCGACACTCATCTCTTCCTGACAGGATTCTAATAGAAGTAATGATGTCTTTAACCCTACTACAGTAGATTGTAATACAGTAATCTTAGTAATAAAAAATCTGAAAGACTAATGCATATGGATCAGATGGAATTTGTTTTCGTTTTATTAGAGATTCATTATTTGTAATAGCATATTATCTGACGGTAATAATCAATACTTCCATAGTTACCAATATTTACCCAGATTTAAGGAAAAATCCCCATGTAATTCCTGGTTTTAAAAATGGAAATCCTGACGACGTCTCTAACTATAGACCAATCTCTTTACTACCAATTTTATCAAAGATACTTGAAAAGATTGTTGCAAATCAGTTAAGTGAGTTTCTTGAAAAAAAATAAACTTATTGCAAAAAGTCAACACGGTTTCAGGCCAAAATTATCAACTGAAACTGCCTTATTGAAAATATCAGATGAAATATACAAAAATATAGATAATAAGAAAATATCATTGCTACTACTACTCGATCTTTCTAAAGCTTTTGATAGTGTACACCATACCATCTTATTAGAAAAATGCAAAAAAATGAACATTGACCCAAGCTGGTTCGAGAACTATTTAAAAAACCGCTACCAGTCAGTCAGAATAAAAGATGTAGTTTCAAGTCGCAAGAAGGTATTGTTTGGGGTCCCTCAGGGATCGATCCTAGGACCTATACTTTTTCTAATATATGTAAACGATCTAGTAAAATATTTACCTAACTGTTATGTCATTCAATATGCTGACGATACTCAAATCTTAATTGAAGGAGAAATTAATGATTTAGAAAATATTATTCGTAGAGCAGAAGAAATTTTGTATATGGCTAAACGTTACTTTCTAAAAAATGGTCTGTTACTTAATGAAACTAAAACCCAATCTATTCTTATCGGATCCAGACAATTATTATCAGAAGTTGATGACAATCTTCATATAAATTTTAACGGTAATATCATTAAGCCAATGAACTCGGTAAAGAACCTAGGTGTCTATTTTGACCGTTACATGAATTTTGAAATGCATATAGATGAAATTTATAAAAAAGTATTGGGTACTCTAATATATCTAAATAGGGTAAAAGACTCATTTGAAACATCAACTCGTATAATAATTGTCCAGTCCTTAGCTATGAGTTTAATTAATTACTGTCTCAAAGTTTGGGGATGTACAAATAAGACTCAATTACAAAGAATACAAAAGTTACAAAACTTTGCAGCACGAGTGGCTGTTGGCAATGTAAGAAAATACGAGCACATCTCTCCTGTTTTAAAAGATCTAGAATGGATAAAGATTAGAGATAAATATGTTTTTGATATATGTACCTTTGTTTTTAATATACTAAGAAACAATCTTCCTGATTGCTTGTATAATTTTTCTACAGTAAGCTCAGTTACCGGGTTAACTACCCGTCAAGGGGAAGATTTATTAGTACGAAGGTCCAAAACTGATATTGGCTCAAGAGATATAAACATTCGTGGACCTCATTTATATAATCAGCTTCCCAAAGAACTAAAAAATGCTGGTTCAGTGTATACTTTTAAATATAATCTTAAGAAGTTACTCTTAAAGGAAGATTTTACTTGTAAATTTTAATAGTACACCCATATTTGAATACCCAATGTACGTTGGAAATAAAGTCTTATTATTATTATTATTATTATATACTACTTGATTAGTGGGAATGTTACTGTTAAGGTTAGTTCCATTATTAAGAACTGTTGAGGCATTAGACGCAACTGACACTTGATTAACTGCAGTACTACGGTTGGTTAGTTTCATGCAGAGAAAGGTATGATGTTTGCCATTACAATTTCTACACTCAGCCGTCTCTCTACACTGTGAGGCTCTATGGCCTTTCTGCATACACACGAAACATAGTTCTAACTCTCTAAGTCTGTTCTTCCTGGCATCATGAGTTGCGTAATTAGAACAAAACTTAGTATTATGAATATTCTTACAAAAGAGACAAGGTTTGTTCCAAGTACTTGAATTGCTAGGTGACGAGTTACTTATTTTGAGTCTGGGACTCAACTACTTGTTTAGGTACTGTACTAAACCTATGATTAGAATTTGTACTAGAATTCTGACTAGTTACTACTTTAGTTTTGGAATGTGCATCAGAATGTGAACCTTGCTTATTCCTAGACTGATCAGAGAGAATACGAGAACATTCCATGACCTTGATAAGGTGTCCAATACCATCTTTCAATTGTGTAATAGTCAAAGTATAAGTACTGTACTTATTAAAAAGGTACTCTAAAGTTTTAGGACTAAGTTTCTTACCAATTATGTCTTTTATTAGGTAGTCAACACAAGGTACTTGGGTTACACCCTCTATTTGCATCAACAAACGTTGAAATGTTAAGTGAAATTCTGTCAACTCAGTTAAATTATGTTCAGAGGGTTTCATGTCCATCAAATCTAAATGTAATTGTTGCAACAAAAGGTCATTGTCGGCAAAGCTTTTTCTTAACAAACTTAATGCTATACTGTAATTACCACTAGTTATAGGAAGACCTTCAATGGTTCTATAAGCTTTACCTCAAATAAGATCTGAGCATGTTAAATTTCAATACTGGGTCAATGTCTTGACGACTATCAATTAAACTACTAAAGGAATCCCAAAAACATTTCCACTGACTCAACTGACCATCAAATTCAGGAATCTTAATCTCAGGCAACTTAGGGTGTGGAAGGGGTCTAGCAGGTACTACTGTCTGACTAGGAGCTTGACTAGTTGTAGCTTGTGCTTGACTACCAAAGGACAAATGATCATCTATAGCCGACTTAATTTGTATGAGCACTTTATAGGCATTACGTTTCAGAGTTCTGTGCTCTCTAGAAACTTGGCTAAGCTGGGTACTATCAATAGCATCTTGACTAGCTGTCCAATGTACATCAATGGACTCGTACAACTTTGTAAGTTCTGCTTCTGAAAACAATAACGACCGTAAGGATGGTGGAGGAGACGCTTTAAGGTCATGTTCTATAGAAATGAGCATATCTGTCAGATCATCGGTTACAACCTTGTAAAGTTCAAACGCTTTACTTTCATCAATTGATGGTAAAGACATCTTGCTGGATTAATCTTTACCTTATACAAATCACAATAATTTTGGCTAGGTGGCCAAACTAAACTAATACCAAAATTCACTAGGATTATAATATTTATATCCTAGGTACACTTGATTACACACGCATGTATTCAAATAGCTAATCTAAACCTTCCCTTGGACTAAAGAATTCGACATCAGCAGTGATATCACAAAAAATATGCCATGGATTTATGCGCAGTGTTTTAATATCAAAGTTCAAAAACAATACCAAAGGTAGCATATTCCAAATTCCATTCAGTAAATATAGTAAAGTATGCTAGCTAGGCAAGGCTTAATCCGGTTCGAAGGAGCAGAAAAAACTAGAATATGTGGTGACTATTCCCAGAATGCCTGCTTTCACCTGGTCAATGAATAGTCTACTCAGTTTTTTGCAGGCTACCGTACACAAAAATATTTACTCCAACTTCAAATAAAGTTGGGCTAAAACTTACTGGCTTATAATTAAATATAAGACAAACTGTACGGTACTAAAGGGGAAGGGCAGGAGTTACGTTTGCTTAATAGTTAGTGGAGAACTCCCACTGGTTAATAACACAAATACACTAAATAATATTAACTGAACACTGCATAAATCCAGGCTTAATTGAAAGACTCATCAATAAAATATAAAAATATATTGAAAAAGTTATTATAATGGAGCAATATTTCAGCCCAAAAGAAAAGGTTAAATTTTACTTTAGTAACAAAGAGTTATAGCTCCAGGCACGACTGCTGGACACATCAAAATAAACAACACAATAACAAATAATAATTGTTCAAAATCCAAAAACTTTATACAATATTAAAATAGAGTCACTGCTTGATAAATTCGACAGCACTAGTCCAAGGGGCGAAATGGGAGGCTCGTAAATTTACACGAATTTTTCGAGTCTAACAATAGGTCATCACCTGATGCTGTCCTCAGAGAGAATCCTCGTCAGTTCTGTAAATAAATCAGAGAGCATCACATTCTAAAATAAAAGTATATAATTTCTATCATATTTTACATAATTAAGGATTTCCTAAGATTTAGATTAGCTTTACAAACAAATCCCATTTATTCATGAGAAAATGATGAAATTAATGACAAAATAAATAATAGTTATAATATAGTCTTTCAAACTAATATATTCATGTAGGTAGATGCACAATATTACTTATGGTATTACAATAAAACACACACAAGGTATAACTAATGAAACTGTGTGATAGACAGATCACCACAACCAGAATGAAAATGCATATAAGATAGATTTGAGTTTTATAAAAATCTCTAACCTCAGTGAAAAAGGTTGTGTATGTAATAATACGGCAAGTTATTTTTTTTTACGTGCATTTAATAGAGGGAACAAACTTATTCAACTTCAAAACTCCTGAACGTTAATATCAGTATGGGAAAAACATCGTACATCAACATAACGAAACTAATGAAAAAAAAAAGTATTTATAGGGACAATAGTTGGAAGGAATTTCCCATAACCATACCGAAAGTTTGTTGGTATTATCACCAAAAGCAAACTTAGTTTTCTTCGTGCCCAAGCCTTATGAGGGTAAATTATTATTTTTTTGGCCTTCCTGATGTCAATAATAATGAAAAAAGACTAATGTCCCCTTACTTTTGTCTAATTTTTACTTTTATCCATTTATTTTCTTTACTGCAATTTTCCTTAGTAAAAAATCGATAAACTTTAATTCATAGTACCTTTTCCATTTATTCTGAATTTTTTCACCTTTCTGAAAATCAGGAAACTTATTATACTTGACTTACTAAATATTTACATATTCCTCGCTTTTTTTTTTAAGTTTTCTCTAATGTCAGCCTACTTTATAATTTTTTTATTTTAGCTTTTAAATCTACACAAATACTCCTTCCTTATGCAGTACACGATGCCCAAAATATTTTACTTTACAAAGTGGTCTTTCAATATGATAATTTAAAATAATACCCAGCCGTCATAAGATTTATATTCATCTAAAAATACCTTTATAATGTTTATCCCAATTTTGAGTTTCAGATTTTCTTTAAGTGTTATGCCCACTAAGGTCTGCACAGGTGGTTTTCAGTACCCAATTGAAATTTACAGCATTTTATAGCTGTAAGAGAAATGCAGTCATTTGGTACGGAAAATAGGTTTACAACCAGAAAGGAAACAATTACTTGGAAATCCTTTACTATAATAATATAATAACTTTATTAAGCCTCCAGAGGAGATAAATAGCATACATAGGAATATAATAGGAACTTACAAGAAAACCGAGGTTTCATTGCATATTCATATTGCTGTAAGAAAAATTCTGAAATGGAGACAGCAGAGCATTCATCATTTCTCTATCTTTATTCAGATTGCTGGAGAGAGTCGACTAGTCCATTTTTTGAGAATAATGTTTTGAAGTTATTTTTAACTTTTTCGCATATCGACTTAAAAGACAAATTATAATTTTTACATGTATTCATTACTCTACCAACTAGGTTTCTTTCTTTTATTGCCGAAGTATAATCGTAGCATATAGTTGTAAAACTTTGCAGTTCGTGAACTTGAAAGCAACAGTAAGTAATGTAATCTCCTGGTATTTAATAGAAAGACCAATACGCGGAACCATTGCATCAAGCAGGGGTGTGCTTTTACACCTGCTTGTGTATGTAAACATACACAACGGATAGTCTCGAAAACTTCATTTTTCTTAACAGAATATACCTTGATGCCAAGCACTTAGGGCAATTTTCAAATATTGAAAAGTATAATACAAATTTATGAAGACTTTATTGATTGTATTATTGCTACAAAAGGATTACTTTAAAAATATTTCAACCATGTTAAGATTAAATAAGTTATATTACATCTAACTGTACACGTTTAGTAAGCCTGACCAAAGTATAAGCTTTTAGAAATAGTTTATACACAAGTTTTGTAAATACTGTACATGTAATAAACCAGCTTATGTATATTAATGTATAAATATTTCATACATACGCAAATTTTGCATATGCAGACATGTAATTAACCAACATATATAATAATAAATGAAAATATATCTTTAATATAGTTTGTACATAATTTTGCATATGCATGTCATGAACCTGCATATAAAATATTAAATAACATTTTAAGCATTTCTATGCAACTTCATAGACACTAAAGCTGCAAAATATGAAATATGGCATGAAAATATATGAAGATATTTTATATATAGACGCATCTTGCATATATACTCATTAAAACTGGATATGATTTATTGAGTAAATATATGAACTTCAAGTTTTTGATGAATACCTTAATTCATTGTCAATATAATATGTAATAGTACGAAAGTTTTAAGAATCTTAGAGAAAAAGTGTTATGGCTTGAAGTTGGAGATCTTCATATAACTATCAAGCTACAAAAATCTTAAAACAATATCACAAGCATTAATATACAAAATTTATGTTAAATGTGAATAGAGTACGTTATTCAAGAAATTTTAGAGAAGTCATTTTAGAGAATTTCATATAGTTTCATCAAATAATCACATAGAAGTCACATTTAACGTAATACAAGACTTTCCTTTTAAAAACAAATCTTACCTTTTAAAAAAGCCTGTAAAAGAAAAATTTCGTATAGTTAACAAATCCTAACCCTATTGGTGGTTGCACTTGGAGGATTTTAAAGAAAAATTGAAAATATAAAATTTTTAACTACTAACCTTTACGGCGAGACGACGGTCTTCATCCTCCTTGCAATGCTGCCTCCTCTGCGTAGTCTCCTAGAGCACCTACAGCCATACCCTCTGGAAAAAAAAAACAGAAAGAGTACTCCATTTAAATAGAACTGTGTGGCATTGTATAACATTTATATCATTTATAGCTTAAAAAAAGAAAACTCCGTGTAATGGGCACCCTCTTACCCACGATGGCCATGTCACTTGTATGGCATACGTCCTCGGCGATACTATCCCTCGTAGCCGCTTCACACGCGGATCCCCATAGGCGCCCTGTTGAAAGAAGATAAATTTAGAAGAAAAATAAAGCTAAAACCCTGAAAGGGAATAAAAGGCTAAAAAGAAAAAGAAAAAAGCCTGTAAATGAATGATTGTCTTAAGTATAAAAAGAAAAAAAACTTCGAAACTTAAGAAAAAACCCTGGAAAGGAAAATACAAAGTAATCCTCCAAGAGCAACCACACATTTTATAAAAATAAGCAAAAACGTTTTTTAGAATATGAAGACTGCTGTCGCATTCAGTTACAGACGAAACCCCAGATGTGTGCGTGTGTGTTTTGCTGTCCTTTTCGTCCTCAAAAGATTTCCTCTTCTGGTTTTCGTTTTGAAAACTAGAAGGTCATGTCTGCTGTAAATGCACCATGGCCTGAAAGAGTATTCCATCGTCTAATGAGCATTTACTTTTGCCAACTAACGCTGAAAAGAATAATGAGAATTGCATAATTTATGAGAATTATAAGAACTTACACCAAAAGCTTTTGACACTAAAGAGAATAAGAATTCTTACTCCCAAAATTAAAGGATAATTCCAAGAATTAAGCAAACAAACCTGTCTAATAATTCATCGCACTTCAAAACTAATAAATCTATTGTCTACTACTACTTCAATCCAAATTCGCTACTAGCTGAAAATGCTTCTCGCTGAAACACACCTGGACAATAGCTTGACACTATTAAATCCTACCCTATCTCAGGGAGAGAAAAAAAGCACCCTAGTAGTTATTAGCTTATATTCTAATATCACTCGTAAAAACACTATATTACCTTTATCAACTTCACTTCCAAAAAAAAAAAAATTTTTAAATGAAAAAAAAATATCCCACGACAATAAAAATATAACACCTACTTACGAACGATGACCACCATTTAACGGGTTAAGAGTTCTGGACCCTCAGACATAAACAACGATTTAATTAGCCATGGAGTGTAAAAGGACGAAGTGACTCTCTGTAGACAAAATTTCCATAATTATCTCACCAAGTCACCAACGGCTCGTTACGGAGAGTGTTTTAATAGAAAAAAATTTGGTTTCCTATATGGATATATGGCGTCTGCAAGTGTAATAATAAGAATTGATAATAATAATAATAATAATAATAATTATATATATATATATATATATATATATATATATATATATATATATATATATATATATATATTATATATATATATATATATATATATATATATATATATATATATATATATATATATATATATATATATATATATATATGGTAGGAAAATGCCCATTAAAGAAAACAGTTTTAACAATTTAGTCAATTATTGGTTTTATTTCCCTGTGCGGCCAGTTTGTGGGAGTTATTGACTGACCCCGGCTGCCAATTAAAATTGGTATTTCTAAATCCCTTGTAAATTTCCTTGTGGGGCATATTTTTCTCCTATTTTCACATGTTCTTTATTTGGTAGCTGTATCTCTTATCATTGTACTTTGAGGGGGTGGCCAGTTTAGGTCAAGAAATTAATAAGTACTTCAAATATTTGTTCGTTTTTTTCTTTAATGGGCATTTTCTTTCCATTTCAGACTGTATGGTAACAGTTCTGTTATATATATATATATATATATATATATATATATATATATATATATATATATATATATATATATATATATATATATATATATCTATATAATATATATATATATATTTTTTTTTTATTGTGACACCAGGACGGGCCAAAAAATAAAATAAAATAAAACAGCCCCCACCGAGCCTGGGCACGAAGAATACATTAAGTAAAAAGTAACAGAGATAGAGAATGTAATGACTTGTAGATAGTAAAGGGATAAGAGGTGTGTAATGAATATCCAAGAATATTCAAGCCTTGGTGTAGGCATAAAATATAACCGTAACTAAAGGAAGACTTTGCATCGAACTGTCCTGGACAGTCCTATTCAAGTTTAAACATTCCTTCAGCTGTAGTATCGCAATATATATATATATATATATATATATATATATATATATATATATATATATATATATATATATATATATATATATATATATATATATATATATTCGTTGTTTTATTTAATGGGCTTTTCCTATCATATATATATATATATATATATATATATATATATATATATATATATATATATATATATATATATATATATATATATATATATATATATATATATATATATATATTTATATATATATATATATATATATATATATATATATATATATATATATATATATATATATATATATATATATATATATATATATATATATCGCACATTACATATGTGAAAACATATATATTCGTTGTTTCATTTAATGTCCTTTTCCAACTATCTACCTCTCTATCTATCTATCTATCTATCTCTCTCTCTCTCTCTCTCTCTCTCTCTCTCTCTCTCTCTCTCTCTCTCTCTCTCTCTCTCTCTCTCTCTCTCTCTCTCTCTCTCTCTCTCTATATATATATATATATATATATATATATATATATATATATATATATATATATATATATATCGCACATTACATATGTGAAAACATTTATATTCTTTGTTTCATTTAATGTCCTTTTCCAACTATCTATCTATCTATCTATCTATCTATCTATCTATCTATATATATATATATATATATATATATATATATATATATATATATATATATATATATATATATATATATATATATATATATATTCGCTGTTTTATCTAAGGGGCTTTTCCTATCATATATATATATATATATATATATATATATATATATATATATATATATATATATATATATATATATATATATATATATATATATATATATATATTATATATATATATATATATATTTATATATATATATATTTATATATATATTTATATATATATATATATATATATATATATATATATATATATATATATATATATATATATATATATATATATATATATATATATATATATATATATATATATATATATATATCTATATATAAATATATATATATATATATATATATATATATATATATATATATATATATATATATATATATATGTATATATATATATATATATATATATATATATATATATATATATATATATATATATATATGTAGTCGCCGTGGCTCAGTCGGTAGCGTCTCCGACTCTGAGGCGTCAGGTCGAGGGTTCGCGCCCCGTCACGGTCTGAGGTTAGCAAAGGCATGCACTCAGCGTAAGGATTACATCTGCCAAAACAAGTCCTTCGCAAGGGGGCAACCGTCCTAGCCCTTGGTTGATAAGGGAGTCCGTGACGTAAAACCGGAAAAAAAAAAAATAAAAAAATATATATATATATATATATATATATATATATATATATATATATATATATATATATATAACCAAATAGCACATTACATATGTGAAAACATGAATCATTTTTTACCCCGACCGGGACTCGAACCTAGGACTTATGATTACTAAGTCAAGGCGCTACCACTACACCACAGAAGGTTAAAAGGAACCCAACCTTATAGCTTATATCTGCTATACTTAGGAATGAACGCATTCTAACTGAATGCCACTATGTTCATATTACAGATTCCCCAACCTCACTCGTGGCTTCATTTTAGCATTTAATTCGATTCCCAATCTCATTCGGGTCATGAAATAACCAAATAGCACATTACATATGTGAAAACATGAATCAATTTTTACCCCGACCGGGACTCGAACCTAGGACTTATGATTACTAAGTCAAGGCACTACCACTACACCACAGAAGGTTAAAAGGAACCCAACCTTATAGCTTATATCTGCTATACTTAGGAATGAACGCATTCTAACTGAATGCCACTATGTTCATATTACAGATTCCCCAACCTCACTCGTGGCTTCATTTTAGCATTGAATTCGATTCCCAATCTCATTCGGGCCATGAAATAACCAAATAGCACATTATATATGTGAAAACATGAATAATTTTTTACCCCGACCGGGACTCGAACCTAGGACTTATGATTACTAAGTCAAGGCGCTACCACTACACCACAGAAGGTTAAAAGGAACCCAACCTTATAGCTTATATCTGCTATACTTAGGAATGAACGCATTCTAACTGAATGCCACTATGTTCATATTACAGTTTCCCCAACCTCACTCGTGGCTTCATTTTAGCATTTAATTCGATTCCCAATCTCATTCGGGCCATGAAATAACCAAATAGCACATTACATATGTGAAAACATGAATCATTTTTTACCCCGACCGGGACTCGAACCTAGGACTTATGATTACTAAGTCAAGGCGCTACCACTACACCACAGAAGGTTAAAAGGAACCCAACCTTATAGCTTATATCTGCTATACTTAGGAATGAACGCATTCTAACTGAATGCCACTATGTTCATATTACAGATTCCCCCAACCTCACTCGTGGCTTCATTTTAGCATTTAATTCGATTCCCAATCTCATTCGGGCCATGAAATAACCAAATAGCACATTACATATGTGAAAACATGAATCATTTTTTACCCCGACCGGGACTCGAACCTAGGACTTATGATTACTAAGTCAAGGCGCTACCACTACACCACAGAAGGTTAAAAGGAACCCAACCTTATAGCTTATATCTGCTATACTTAGGAATGAACGCATTCTAACTGAATGCCACTATGTTCATATTACAGATTCCCCAACCTCACTCGTGGCTTCATTTTAGCATTTAATTCGATTCCCAATCTCATTCGGGCCATGAAATAACCAAATAGCACATTACATATGTGAAAACATGAATCATTTTTTACCCCGACCGGGACTCGAACCTAGGACTTATGATTACTAAGTCAAGGCGCTACCACTACACCACAGAAGGTTAAAAGGAACCCAACCTTATAGCTTATATCTGCTATACTTAGGAATGAACGCATTCTAACTGAATGCCACTATGTTCATATTACAGATTCCCCAACCTCACTCGTGGCTTCATTTTAGCATTTAATTCGATTCCCAATCTCATTCGGGCCATGAAATAACCAAATAGCACATTACATATGTGAAAACATGAATCATTTTTTACCCCGACCGGGACTCGAACCTAGGACTTATGATTACTAAGTCAAGGCGCTACCACTACACCACAGAAGGTTAAAAGGAACCCAACCTTATAGCTTATATCTGCTATACTTAGGAATGAACGCATTCTAACTGAATGCCACTATGTTCATATTACAGATTCCCCAACCTCACTCGTGGCTTCATTTTAGCATTTAATTCGATTCCCAATCTCATTCGGGCCATGAAATAACCAAATAGCACATTACATATGTGAAAACATGAATCATTTTTTTTACCCCGACCGGGACTCGAACCTAGGACTTATGATTACTAAGTCAAGGCGCTACCACTACACCACAGAAGGTTAAAAGGAACCCAACCTTATAGCTTATATCTGCTATACTTAGGAATGAACGCATTCTAACTGAATGCCACTATGTTCATATTACAGATTCCCCAACCTCACTCGTAGCTTCATTTTAGCATTTAATTCGATTCCCAATCTCATTCGGACCATGAAATAACCAAATAGCACATTACATATGTGAAAACATGAATCATTTTTTACCCCGACCGGGACTCGAACCTAGGACTTATGATTACTAAGTCAAGGCGCTACCACTACACCACAGAAGGTTAAAAGGAATCCAACCTTATAGCTTATATCTGCTATACTTAGGAATGAACGCATTCTAACTGAATGCCACTATGTTCATATTACAGATTCCCCAACCTCACTCGTGGCTTCATTTTAGCATTTAATTCGATTCCCAATCTCATTCGGACCATGAAATAACCAAATAGCACATTACATATGTGAAAACATGAATTATTTTTTTACCCCGACCGGGACTCGAACCTAGGACTTATGATTACTAAGTCAAGGCGCTACCACTACACCACAGAAGGTTAAAAGGAACCCAACCTTATAGCTTATATCTGCTATACTTAGGAATGAACGCATTCTAACTGAATGCCACTATGTTCATATTACAGATTCCCCAACCTCACTCGTGGCTTCATTTTAGCATTTAATTCGATTCCCAATCTCATTCGGGCCATGAAATAACCAAATAGCACATTACATATGTGAAAACATGAATCATTTTTTACCCCGACCGGGACTCGAACCTAGGACTTATGATTACTAAGTCAAGGCGCTACCACTACACCACAGAAGGTTAAAAGGAACCCAACCTTATAGCTTATATCTGCTATACTTAGGAATGAACGCATTCTAACTGAATGCCACTATGTTCATATTACAGATTCCCCAACCTCACTCGTGGCTTCATTTTAGCATTTAATTCGATTCCCAATCTCATTCGGGCCATGAAATAACCAAATAGCACATTACATATGTGAAAACATGAATCATTTTTTACCCCGACCGGGACTCGAACCTAGGACTTATGATTACTAAGTCAAGGCGCTACCACTACACCACAGAAGGTTAAAAGGAACCCAACCTTATAGCTTATATCTGCTATACTTAGGAATGAACGCATTCTAACTGAATGCCACTATGTTCATATTACAGATTCCCCAACCTCACTCGTGGCTTCATTTTGGCATTTAATTCGATTCCCAATCTCATTCGGGCCATTCATAAGAGCAAATTTTGTCACTTCCCAGTAAGGTGGGATGGACACAGACAGGTTGGAGCTGGGGGTTTCATGTTTGCGGCTATTAAAATACTAAAGTTAAGTCAGAATTTAAATAATTTGCTTTTCAACATGCCAGACAAATTAATTTCTTTGGTGGTCATCTCCATCAATGCAATTTTTAGTTAGCTCGACCCCTGTTGGCAGGCGTTCAGTAGTTTAAAACTTTGTGTAACCGCAGACTGCCATCTATTGCATTTAATAAATCTTGCATCGACGGGAAAGTCCCCCCCCCAATTTTTTTTAATACTTTTATTCAAATAGAAGCACTTACACTGTATAAACCGTCCAATTGGGCTTATAGATGTCCCAGCTTTATACAGTGAAAGAGCCATCAATGAGACTCACGAAGTTTATTGTCAGCGCAAGTCTCATAGAATGGCCGATGTACATTTCACATCATTCATTCATAGCAAAGGTGTGCACCTCAGTAACAGATGAAACCCTCTGCTTTGATTAATATTAAAACACCGATATCAAATCATGCCAGACATGTGATAATTACTCAGTACATTAAGCCACAAAATATTAGGTTGGGTTAATAACCTAATCTAAAATTTACAAGGTTAAGTACTGGGGTGTCATAACCACTACTTAAGCTTTTCTCCCCTCGCACGAGTCTTGTAATTATCAATATTTCACCCCCACTAGGAAAAGTTGGCATTTTTTTTTTTTGGGGGGGGATGAGGCTATTCTATGTTCCCATACACTTCCCCATTTGAATGGGGTTGAATACAGGTTTAAGAATGCACAATGCATCAACAACTTTTATATATTTATCTTGTTTGCAATCTCAAGTCACAATAGTCCCCATTCGAATGAGGATGGACGCAGATACGGTGTAGCTGTAAAGATCTATTGTACGTATGACATGCATCTTCGGATAATCGCATGTTTTCAGAATTTATGCAGAACCATCAATTAAAATACTCTGAAATAACAGTACTTCACTCATTCCTTTAAATTTACCCACAAAAATATAGAATCATATTCATGTCTCTTTGGACTTACAAATTCTATAACTAGAGTTAACATTCTATACTCTTTGAACATACTGAAGCAAATATTACAAAGTAAAGAAAAAGTCCACATCAATCTGAGTTGGAATACACCATCACTAGTATGTTAAACTAACTTCTATACATTCCATCACAAAATTTGGGGAATAGAACCACATAACTTTGTAGCAAGAAAAACAAGATTCCCTATACAAAACATACAGTACATATGTGCCGAAAGTCATTTTTCTTTTAAACATAACCAAACAAGATAAATAGCGAATGATTTGAACACCTTAAATCTATATTATCATGCAAACGTAGTAGCTTATATTTCTTTAAAACCCAATGAATGAGACAACGCATTGGTTGTTTCCAAAAAGAAATTATTGAATTCCTGATGCTTTAGGGAAGAACGGAGACAGAAGGCTCTTTGATATTAGAAAGTGAGGCAATACAAACACAGAATATAATCATACTAAAAGGTACTTTTTAAACTCCAGGAAAACACAATGTATACAAGATGAGACAATTTAATCTTACAATAGTTTCTTAACATTCATCGACCCTACACAGATGTGGGAAATGATGCAGAGAAAGAAGAAAGTTCCATGAACAGAACAGGCATCAGATTCAATAGCAATAAAGAGGCATCACAAGAGGTACGAAAGAATACCGCAGCAAATGTGCACATATATTGTAATTGCACTAGAAAAGAAGTCCAAAATGAGTCTCAACTGTATTGCAAGCAATTAAGGCACATTACTTTTAAGCATCCAAATTTGTCAACAACAACAAAATAAAACTGTTAAAAAAATAATTTTTGTATCAAAGTTTGTAAAACCAATCAGAGTGTCTAAACAATTACATAAATTTCATGGATTGATTCTTTCTAATAGCAATACAAAACTCCTTCAAGGGAGATATTTATAAATACAAAGGGAAAACTCAACTTGCGCAGATTTTCCATTTCCCTGTCAAGATATGTAGTATAATTCCTACACCAATATCTGAAACTTAGGGCTTTCTCTTTAAATGCCATATCCACCATCATATTGAAGAGGATCTGACAGAGAAGTAGCTATCAGAAGATGATGTGTATTACCGTGTAAGGTGAAGAGATGCAGAGAATTAGAACACCGCATTCTTGAACACGACATAACTTGAGGGCAGACATCTACTAGAAAGGCAGTTATCATGTGCAATAAGGTATAATAAGTAAGAACGGTTTCTTACACATTTTACACTAGTGTAAAATTGTCATCCCTACATATTGATAAATGAAAAATCTCAGCTACGGTCTATACATTTACCAGCCGCAAAACTAATTTCTGTATGAAATGGGAATATAGCTTAGAAATTCAAAGATGATGCTTGGCATCCTTACAAATGGTATAAAAAGGGGAGAAACTTTCAACTACTGAAAAAACTAACATATAAGGGCAAACAATTTAAAGATCATAAAATGAACATTTCTACAAGTTACAATGACAAGAAAATTATATACTATATTGATATATATACACGAGAAATCAAGTTCTGCTACAAGAAAAATCTCAGCTATGGACATTCCATTTTTCAGCTACAAATCTTATTTGAGTATGAACTGCAGAAGACAGCTTAGAAAGCTCAAAGAAAATGTTTGGCAACCGTACAAATGGCACAGAAACGAAGAAACTTTTACCAACTGAAAAACTTAAACACAAGCATATAACTGAAATATCATAAAATTGATAATGCTAGAAATGTACAGCTACAAGCTAATTATATACTGTTTTGCTAAACACAAAAAATACAGTACAAAAAAGCCCTACACATCAAAGAGAGAAATAAATTTGGAAAGTCAGGGAATAGGGATCAACGTACCAGTTGTCAATACCTGGTAGTTCATATAGACTTACACAAGCCTAAAGGGGATACACCTCACAATATGATAAGAATTTGTTTAGAAAGTAATAAGCACTGTATTACTTAAAATATTGAGATGGAGAGGTTCAATATTCATGATGCCCCCAGACACTGTACATGCAAGGAACAAAAGTAGCTTTGGAAATCTATGGAGAAGAAGTACTAGAAAATAGAGTGAGCCTGTTTTGCACTATTACATTTTCAGTAACTCTCAAGAAGGTACAGTATTGTTAGCGTAAGAATGAAGCTGTAGTGCCAAAAGGCAATCTTAAGACACAAAAAGAAATTTTAATAAACTCGCCAGAATGAAGACAAGGTAAAACTGTACTTAACACTAGGAACAAGAATCACCTAGCTAAGTGTCAAAATTAAACACCAAAGACATAAGAAAGAGTAACTTTTTGCATTTCCAGAGGATGTGAATAAAACAAGATTTCATGAAATGGTTTGGGAATGATCTGAGGAGGGCTGAGGGATATACGTGGAGAATAATGAGGATGAAGGTGCAAGGCAGAAGGGGAGGAGGTAAGAAAAAGGGAAGTTTATGGACATGGTGACGGAGGACAAGAGGATGTGTGGTGTGACGGGGGAGGAGGTAGGTGATAGGATAATACGAAGAGGACTAATCCACTGTGGAAAGACATGACAAGAGAAGCCAAAATTATACCATTAATGGCGTGATTAAAACTTGCTCAAAAACATTCTCTCCCCTACAAAAATACAGAAAACCACAGAATCAAAATTAGATGCCTTAAAAAAATCATACAGGATTTGAGGATCTACAAGCAAAGGCAGATCGTTACAATGTGCCAAAACAATAATGAAGGTAGTAAGAAAATATATATAAATAGGCAAACAAAGAAAAATATTAAAAAGTATGAGAGCTGACAGAATAATTAAAATGACCCTTAAATATGAAATCTTAGCTTTTGTTTATTTCTCCAAGAAGCCTGATATAAATTATTGAGCTCAAGTAGCCATTTTGTCCTGGGCATTCCATATCTCTATATATTGCCATTAGGAGAAAAGGATGAAAAGCAAGATATCCAATGACTAAGCTAAAGATACCTCAATTCCATTCACCTTTAGTTTTCATGACGAAAAGAAATTATAGTAATAGTGTATCAAGGAGGTATTTTGGATATGTATTTGGATGTTTTTTCCGAACTTCTAATAAAGAGAAGCAATAATTGGAATTTTTTACATATTGCTAACACTTATTAATGATAAATATATTTACTCCATAAATTTTGAATATGATTCTCTTTGGCTAGTGATAATATAAATTTACATTATAAAAATACACTCATTCAACTTTTAACTCTTTTAGGACCACATAAACACAGCATAAATCTGAAGTCAATAGCTAATTATCCGTATATGCTTCATACTGTCATTAATTTTAGCCATAGCAGTCAAAACAGTCTGGCATATCAACGTGATATCGATGCTTGCATACCCATAAAACTGAAGGTCATTACAGTAGTCCAATTTCGGATTCACTAAAATTACATATACACATTTACAAAAAGTGGGGGTATTCAATACCTCTGAATATGACCCATTTAAAATGGCAAAAGTTTTGTGCCCAAGAGCGTTCACAGCCTTCACTTAACACTATGCCACGCAGGGCAAGCTTAGCAGACCGTCCCCGTGTTCCTTCCCTTGCATTATGAACTCAGAGTAACCGTATGCCACGCCGATTGGGTAAACTAGACTGAAAACGTATGGCGAATTCCTAAAGACTCTAACCTCAGTCTTAGCCAGAGTCTTCAAGTCGGGTTTGGGCCAGCCTCCTACCATACGCCAATATCAAGACTACACAGACTGCAAAACCAGGGATTTGACCCGTTTTACATATTGATCTATGAGTCTATCACATATTCACATATCCCTCCCGGCAGTGCATAATTCTTAACTAAAGAGAGCACCAGTACAAGACACAGTTACCAGACAAGCCTACAGTCCCGGTCTCCCTTCATGGCATATTGCAGCTAATGACTGGATGCCCAAAGGCACAATTCATAAGCTAAAGGACAATCCCCTTTCAGCTT
>JAXCGZ010000931.1:0-7500 GCA_037179515.1 Halocaridina rubra
ATATCACTAAGTTTAAAAGGGAACCGATCAGGAGACGGGAAGATACGAGCTTTGGGCTTTTTCAAGTAAACACAATTAGGTAATCACAATTAGGTAATCACTCATGCCATTCCCGACTCTCATGCATTCTCTACTTTTCACGTGAAAAGTTACCGCATTCAATAAACTTCCAATTCTTATATACAGTCACAACACACTCCACAATGCCTCTCTATCAGCCCTGTCATACACTTTCTCTAAATCCAAAAAGATCAAAGAAATATCGCTATATTTCTCATAATAATAATAATAATAATAATAATAATAATAATAATAATAATAATAATAATAATAATAATAAAAATAATAATAATAATAATAATAATAATAATAATGATAAAAATAATAATAATAATAATAATAATAATAATAATAATAATAATAATAATAATAATAGTAATAATAATAATAATAATAATAATAATAATAATAATAATAATAATAATAATAATAATAATAATAATAATAATAATAATAATAATAATAATAATAATAATAATAATAATAATAATAATAATAATAATAATAATAATAATAATAATAATAATAATAATAATAATAATAATAATAATAATAATAATAATAATAATAATAATAATAATAATAACAATATTAATAATAATAGAGATAATAAGAGGAATAAAAAGAGGAAAATGAAAAAATATCAGATGCACATTCCTTTCTAGTTCTAGCAAAGTACAGGCTGGGTTTATGCAGGTGTTGAAGGTATTGTTATTCGTTCAAGTGAGGATTAACATTATGAACACCTGACAACAGAGTATCAGTATTGTAGTGGCTTTGCAGTTGTTAACATCCGTCAGGAAATCGTGATTTCTTCCCTTTCAATTTCATTTCCAGTACAGTATTTCACACCTTCGAATGTGTTCAGTGATATAATTATTCTGTCTCTGTCTATCTTGTTTATGTATATATCTTGTTTATGTCTCCTTAGTGATAGCTTTTATTATCTTTATATGAGTTCTTATACAATACTGAACGTCACTGTTCATATATCCCCGACATGATTAAAATGCGGTGGAGGGACTACTACGAAGAACTTCTAAATCAGGAAAATCCAAGAATATGAAGAGGTGAAGGAGTGGGAATGGAGGGAGAGGTAGACCCTGTGAGTGAGGTGGAAGTCAGAGAAGCGTTGAAGAAGATGAAAAATGGAAAGTCAGTAGGGCCAGACCAGATTCCTGCAGAGGTATGGAAGAGTTTGGGCGAAGAAGGGATACTGGTGCTGACAAAGTTCCTGAACATGGTGATGAAGGAAGAGACTATCCCGAACGAGTGGAGAGATAGTATAATGGTACCGATTTTCAAAGAAAAGGGAGACATCCAGAGTTGCAACAACTATAGAGGAATTAAGCTAACATCTCACACTATGAAACTGCTGGAAAGAGTGTTGGATAAAAGGCTGAGGGAGGAGACAGAAGTTTGTAGTGAGCAGTTTGGTTTTATGAAAGGTCGAGGAACAATGGATGCAGTATTCGCAATGAGGCAGACAATGGAAAAATATAGAGATAAGCAAAGAGGGCTGTACATGACGTTTATTGACCTGGAAAAAGCTTATGATCGGGTCCCGAGAAGCGAGGTGTGGAGGAGTATAAGGTCGAAGGGAGTGAAGGAGAAGTATGTCAAGATAGTTCAGGACATATACAGGGAAGCCACAACAAGAGTAAGAAGTACAGTTGGCACTACAGAGCCTTTTCAGGTGAAAGTTGGACTCCATCAGGGATCAGCTCTTAGCCCCTATCTATTTAACCTTCTCATGGATGTGATGGTGGAGGAAGTGACAAAGGAGGCACCATGATTACTGCCCATTACATTGGTACCCCATTACCCACATAATCAATCTATGTTTTCAGCAAGGATGTTTTCCAGGCAAGCTAAAAAGTGCTAAAGTAATACCTATATTTAATTCAGGCACTGTAGATGATGAAAATAACTATAGACCTATATCAGTCTTACCGACTTTAAGTAAAGTGTTTGAAAAAGCGATTGCTCACAGACTTAAAGAATTCCTTGAAAAGTTCAACCTATTATCCGAAAATCAATACGGATTCCGTAATAATAAGACCATTGAAAAAGCAATAATGAACTTTACAAGTGATGTTTATCAAAATTTGCAAAATAGAAACTTTGTTGCAAGGGTTTTCCTAGACTTGTCCAAAGCATTTGACTCATTACACCATGATATACTAATAGAAAAACTAACTTGTGTGGGTATTAGGGGAACACCATTACAAATATTTAAGAGTTACTTGAAAAATAGAAAACAAGCCGTATATTGTAATGGGAAAGCATCTTTGTTGCAAACTATTGAGAGGGGAGTACCACAGGGATCAATACTTGGCCCATTGTTATTTTTAGTTTATATAAATGATATTTCCAATGCCAGTAATAAATTCAAATATATTCTTTATGCAGATGACACCAACCTTCTCTTGCATGATAATAACCTTGACCACCTGCATTCTGTTTTAAATAGTGAACTAGAAAAAATTAACAACTGGGTCTCTGTTAATAAATTAAAGCTAAATGTTTCCAAATTGACTATATCTTATTTCAAAATAGATCTGTAGTACACAATATTGGTCAAGTTAATATGAATGGGTAGGAAGTTAAAAAGAGTTGCTTGTAAGAAATTTTTGGGAGTAATTATTGATGAAAATTTAAGTTGGAAATATCATATTCAATCTGTCTGCTCAAAACTGTCCAAGACGTGTGGAGTTTTGTATAATATTCACCATAGCCTAACAAATGAGGCCTTAAAAAGCATATACTATTCCCTTGTGTTATCCTCATATTATATACTGTTTGTACATATGGGGTTGTACTTGGCCATCAATTGTAAGGGATATATTTGTAACTCAGAAAAGACTGATCAGAACTATTACATATAGTGGAAAATACGACTCAACTTCCTCTTTATTCAATTAGCTAAACTTGGTAAAAATTAATTACTTGATACAATATTTCTGTCTTATTATTATACATAGTGATGTTAATGATAACAGAAAATTATTTAAATTTATTCAACACAACCATGGAACCAGAGGTAACAATATAAATTTGATATGTCCACAGCCGAGAACAACCTTGTACAAATTTTCTATTCACTGTTTTGGCCCAAAATGTTGGAATGCATTACCAGAAGATTTAAAAACAATAACTGGCACATCTTTATTTAAAAAGAACTCAAACAGCATTTATTTACTAGGCAAAATCAAGCAGCTGTTGATTAATAATCAATACAGTATTGGTGTATCATTATGTCCAGGTTAAGGTCAGGCTACTGTTTTGCTTTATTACAAGATATGTATGAGATTGCTATATTGGAGCTTTTGTTAACTATTGCCGTCATACTTTAAATTATGTGAAATGTATATTAAACTGCCTGCCAAGGAGCTCTTGCTCAGCAGGCTAGTGCCTCTGAATATAATGTACATATTTATTCCTGTATGTATACTAAATATTTGGCAATAAAATCTATGACTATGACAATGACTATAACATTCAACTTGTTCCTTTCATCCTCTCTTGCATCTGCACCATACAATGCTGTTGTCACAAGCACACCTTCATATATCCTTCTCCTTACATGCATCCCAAAATCTATTCCTCATTACACTTTTTAACACACCTAGACATTTACTTGCTTATCCATTCTATGACTTATCCCTGCATCCACTTGTCCACTCCTTGATACATGTGATCCTAGGTACATGAAACTCTCAACTTCTACAAGCAACTCCCTAATCACTCCGGTACTCAGTCTAAGAATATTAACTCTCCTCGTGCATCTCATGATTTTTCTTTTACCGATATTCACCATCAATTTCCTTCTTGCACACAACCTGGGCAAAATCAGTCACTAAACGGTTCAGTTCATTTTCTGTATCAACCACCAGTCCTTTGTTTCCCTGGTGTGGCAATTAATTCAATATCAACAACCTTCCATCCTCACCCAATACTTCCAAGCCTCTGTCTTATACTCTTTCATTTACTTCCCTTATCAGTCCATCCATATACACCTTAAACAACCACGGTGACATTACACAACCTTCACATAACCATATCTTCACCTCAAACCAAACACTCATGCCTTTCCCGACTCTCATGCATTCTCTACTTTTCACGTGAAAAGTTACCGCATTCAATAAACTTCCAATTCTTATATACAGTCACAACACACTCCACAATGCCTCTCTATCAGCCCTGTCATACACTTTCTCTAAATCCAAAAAGATTAAAGAAATATCGCTATATTTCTCATAATAATAATAATAATAATAATAATAATAATAATAATAATAATAATAATAATAATAATAATAATAATAATAATAATAATAATAATAATAATAATAATAATAATAATAATAATAATAATAATAATAATAACAATAATAATAATGATAACAATATTAATAATAATAGAGATAATAAGAGGAATAAGAAGAGGAAAATGAAAAAATATCAGATGCACATTCCTTTCTAGTTCTAGCGAGTACAGGCTGGGTTTATGCAGGTGTTGAAGGTATTGTTATTCGTTCAAGTGAGGATTAACATTATGAACACCTGACAACAGAGTATCAGTATTGTAGTGGCTTTGCAGTTGTTAACATCCGTCAGGAAATCGTGATTTCTTCCCTTTCAATTTCATTTCCAGTACAGTATTTCACACCTTCGAATGTGTTCAGTGATATAATTATTCTTTCTTTGTCTATATTGTTTATGTATATATCTTGTTTATGTCTCCTTAGTGATAGCTTTTATTATCTTTAT
The DNA here is from genome assembly GCA_037179515.1 of Halocaridina rubra. Classification (NCBI taxonomy): domain Eukaryota; kingdom Metazoa; phylum Arthropoda; class Malacostraca; order Decapoda; family Atyidae; genus Halocaridina; species Halocaridina rubra. The sequence continues at coordinate 4,834 of JAXCGZ010000931.1, forward strand.
ATGAGTTCTTATACAATACTGAACGTCACTGTTCATATATCCTCGACATGATTAAAATGCGGTGGAGGGACTACTACGAAGAACTTCTAAATCAGGAAAATCCAAGAATATGAAGAGGTGAAGGAGTGGGAATGGAGGGAGAGGTAGACCCTGTGAGTGAGGTGGAAGTCAGAGAAGCGTTGAAGAAGATGAAAAATGGAAAGTCAGTAGGGCCAGACCAGATTCCTGCAGAGGTATGGAAGAGTTTGGGCGAAGAAGGGATACTGGTGCTGACAAAGTTCCTGAACATGGTGATGAAGGAAGAGACTATCCCGAACGAGTGGAGAGATAGTATAATGGTACCGATTTTCAAAGAAAAGGGAGACATCCAGAGTTGCAACAACTATAGAGGAATTAAGCTAACATCTCACACTATGAAACTGCTGGAAAGAGTGTTGGATAAAAGGCTGAGGGAGGAGACAGAAGTTTGTAGTGAGCAGTTTGGTTTTATGAAAGGTCGAGGAACAATGGATGCAGTATTCGCAATGAGGCAGACAATGGAAAAATATAGAGATAAGCAAAGAGGGCTGTACATGACGTTTATTGACCTGGAAAAAGCTTATGATCGGGTCCCGAGAAGCGAGGTGTGGAGGAGTATAAGGTCGAAGGGAGTGAAGGAGAAGTATGTCAAGATAGTTCAGGACATATACAGGGAAGCCACAACAAGAGTAAGAAGTACAGTTGGCACTACAGAGCCTTTTCAGGTGAAAGTTGGACTCCATCAGGGATCAGCTCTTAGCCCCTATCTATTTAACCTTCTCATGGATGTGATGGTGGAGGAAGTGACAAAGGAGGCACCATGATTACTGCCCATTACATTGGTACCCCATTACCCACATAATCAATCTATGTTTTCAGCAAGGATGTTTTCCAGGCAAGCTAAAAAGTGCTAAAGTAATACCTATATTTAATTCAGGCACTGTAGATGATGAAAATAACTATAGACCTATATCAGTCTTACCGACTTTAAGTAAAGTGTTTGAAAAAGCGATTGCTCACAGACTTAAAGAATTCCTTGAAAAGTTCAACCTATTATCCGAAAATCAATACGGATTCCGTAATAATAAGACCATTGAAAAAGCAATAATGAACTTTACAAGTGATGTTTATCAAAATTTGCAAAATAGAAACTTTGTTGCAGGGGTTTTCCTAGACTTGTCCAAAGCATTTGACTCATTAGACTATGATATACTAATAGAAAAACTAACTTGTGTGGGTATTAGGGGAACACCATTACAAATATTTAAGAGTTACTTGAAAAATAGAAAACAAGCCGTATATTGTAATGGGAAAGCATCTTTGTTGCAAACTAATGAGAGGGGAGTACCACAGGGATCAATACTTGGCCCATTGTTATTTTTAGTTTATATAAATGATATTTCCAATGCCAGTAATAAATTCAAATATATTCTTTATGCAGATGACACCAACCTTCTCTTGCATGATAATAACCTTGACCACCTGCATTCTGTTTTAAATAGTGAACTAGAAAAAAATAACAACTGGGTCTCTGTTAATAAATTAAAGCTAAATGTTTCCAAATTGACTATATCTTATTTAAAAATAGATCTGTAGTACACAATATTGGTCAAGTTAATATGAATGGGTAGGAAGTTAAAAAGAGTTGCTTGTAAGAAATTTTTGGGAGTAATTATTGATGAAAATTTAAGTTGGAAATATCATATTCAATCTGTCTGCTCAAAACTGTCCAAGACGTGTGGAGTTTTGTATAAAATTCACCATAGCCTAACAAATGAGGCCTTAAAAAGCATATACTATTCCCTGTGTTATCCTCATATTATATACTGTTTGTCCATATGGGGTTGTACTTGGCCATCAATTGTAAGGGATATATTTGTAACTCAGAAAAGACTGATCAGAACTATTACATATAGTGGAAAATATGACTCAACTTCCTCTTTATTCAATTAGCTAAACTTGGTAAAAATTAATTACTTGATACAATATTTCTGTCTTATTATTATACATAGTGATGTTAATGATAACAGAAAATTATTTAAATTTATTCAACACAACCATGGAACCAGAGGTAACAATATAAATTTGATATGTCCACAGCCGAGAACAACCTTGTACAAATTTTCTATTCACTGTTTTGGCCCAAAATGTTGGAATGCATTACCAGAAGATTTAAAAACAATAACTGGCACATCTTTATTTAAAAAGAACTCAAACAGCATTTATTTACTAGGCAAAATCAAGCAGCTGTTGATTAATAATCAATACAGTATTGGTGTATCTTTATGTCCAGGTTAAGGTCAGGCTACTGTTTTGCTTTATTACAAGATATGTATGAGATTGACATTACCTCATCTCTGCCTTACCCTTAACCTTTTCTTTTCCTTCGTCTTGGTATTTTCTCGTGCCCGGGCCTTTGTTGATGAGGGCAGGTTCTGCCTATCCCGGTGTCACACTCTTTAAAAAAAAAAATATCGGAGCTTTTGGTAACTATTGCCGTCATACTTTAAATTATGTGAAATGTATATTAAACTGCCTGCCAAGGAGCTCTTGCTCAGCAGGCTAGTGCCTCTGAATATAATGTACATATTTATTCCTGTATGTATACTAAATATTTGGCAATAAAATCTATGACTATGACTATGACTA
>JAXCGZ010000931.1:10000-12500 GCA_037179515.1 Halocaridina rubra
CATAGGCTTACAAAAAACGAATTGGCGGTATTAGGACTAGGATTAAATTTTGCATTAAAACCAGGGCAAAATAATTTTCTTGATTATATAGTCGGCTTTGATAAGTATTGTGCTAAAAATAGTTTTGATAGAAATAGTATGTGCCTAAAGAGGGTTATTCTTAATTTGCTTGATAAAGTCGATAGTAAGGGTTCACTTCCTAGAAGGTTTCTCTTGGCTATTGAGTCGCTTAAACAAAAAGATATCATCATAACTAAATCTGATAAGGGAGGTAAACTCGTACTTTTGAATAAAGATTGTTATATAGGTAAAGCTATGCAACTGCTTAATGACTCCAATACTTATGAGAAACTTTCCAAAAATCCCTTAGTAAATGTTGCTGCCACTTTCAATAAAAATGTTCTGGACATAGCTCTGTCAAAGTGTGATAGGGAGGTCCTTGAGAAATTTGAAGTTATTAATCCTCAACTCCCGTATTTTTATGGCTTGCCCAAAACCCATAAGGAAAATATTCCTCTGCATCCTATTGTTTCATGCCGCGACTCTTGCACTTCAAAACTTGCTAAATAGTTGGCCAGCTTACTATCCCCATATCTAGGTAAATTTTCCCAAGCGCACCTAAAGCATTCAGAGAATTTCACTCAGAGATTTAGGTTATCCAATGTTCCAATGAATGGGGTTAAATTACTCAGCCTTGATGTAGAATCACTTTTTACAAATGTCCCAATAGATTCTGTACTTAATTTCCTTGCTATAAACTTGAAACCTTTAAAAAGGATTTCCCCTTACCCATAGCAAAAATTATCAAATCAATCAGGCTCTGCTTGAGTACTAATGTCTTTTCTTTCAATGGCAATTTTTATAGGCAAAAATTCGGTTGTAGTATGGGAAGTCCTTTGTCTCCAATTTTAGCCAATTTGTATATGGAATATTTTGAAACTGAGCTTCTGAGAGAAATCAAACCTCCCAACATGATTTGGCTGCGCTATGTTGATGACATTTTTAGTTATTGGGATGATGCCTGGGGTACCTTTAACGAATTTGTAGCACAATTAAATAGATTAGTTCCTTCCATTAAATTTAAAGTAGAATGGGAAAATGAAAACCAAATGCCTTTCCTTGATGTCTTCATTGTTAGAGATTCTTTGGGTTACAACTTTAAAGTCTATAAAAAATCCACCCACTCTGCGTCTTATGTACACTTTTATAGTTATCATGAAGTAAAAGTAAAATTAGGTATAGCTTCGAATTTATTCCTAAGAGCCCTCCGGATTTGCAGCTCTAATTATTTAGAGCATGAAATTCAAACGATATATTCCCAGAATGACCAACTTTGTTATCCTCCCTTTTTCTTAGACAAAGCTCTGCAGAAAGCTAAACGGGATTTTTACAATCCTCACAGGACCCCCGAAGAGAATAATTTCAACAAAATCCTCCTTCCTTTTCACCAAAGGCTAGGTGTCATAAATGATACATTAGGTAAACAGTCCCCATTAACTTTTAACTATCCCACCACTTTAAGAAAATAATTAGTTAACGTTAGCCAAAACAAAAAAGAAGTTAATGCAGGAGTATACCAAATAAGCTGTAATGATTGCAATAGAGTGTACATAGGACAAACAGGCCGCTCTCTATCCCAGAGAGTCTTAGAACACAAGAGAGCAGTAAGATATAATCAAGAAAATTCGGCTCTTTTTACCCACATCAATGAACATAATCATTGGATTGATTGGAGTGGTGCCACTATGCTATTTAAAAGTACCAGTCAATTCAAACGGAAAATAGTGGAATCTTCCCTCATTGAAATGAAGGACAATTTTAATCTATCTAGGGGGCAATGGACCCCTGACATAATTGATAAAGCTCTCCTGAAGCGCTGCCTCAACGAAGTTATTCCTCCAGATAAACCCCCAACCAGATTGTAGTCGTTATTGTGTATTTTGATTGTATTAGGATTTATATATGTATTTAATTTTGTATGCTCTTGTATATGGGGATGTGTGTACAGATATTGTTACATGTGTATATCTATATGTGCATATTTATTAATATTCTTTTAATTATAAAAATATGTTGGGGGCTATCTTCTTTCAGATCATTTATCATTTTAAGGATTAAAATTTTTCTTTATTAATGGTTTAATGATCTTGGCGGCTTCTTTGTTGAGGATAATTCGTTTGGATTAGACCTGTCCTGTTATCATAAAAAAAAAATTACTCCCTCAGGCCTCATGAGTCCTTTGGTTTATGTCTCCTCCTTCTTTGTTATTTTTTCTCAGTTGTGCTTGAGAAGGGATCCAGTTAGGATCCGAAATATAGCATTGTTTAATAAGTTTTGTTTCACTGATGGGCTTCCTTACTATTTAGTGCTGTATGCTAACAGTTTGTACTTATTTATATATATATATATTTTATATATATATATATATATATATATATATATATATATATATATATATATATATATATATATATATACATATATATATATATATATATAT
>JAXCGZ010000931.1:17500-34150 GCA_037179515.1 Halocaridina rubra
CTAATCATTATCAAACATTAATTAAGATCGCAAGTTACTTTAGATCATAACGTTACTGTGTCTACTTCTCTCCTTTTTCAAAAGATATACAAAAGTTGGTTAGTTACAGTAAAAATATGAATCATGTAGAACATTAGCATGTACGAACATTTAAGATGCGATAGACAATAACATAAATGGTAATTTCCTATCGTTACTATGGGGCATTGATTTGTCTTAAAATTAGGCCTTAAAAACTACTCCTGAAACAAAATATTTGTTACGATGTGAAAAGTCAGAAAACATTCACCATTCCAATGTGCAATTCCTATTCATAGACAAACTGATATGAGAACTTAATGAACACAAAGATTAAATCATAATTCAAATAATGATAATGCTAAAACAAAACACTAATATTATTTAAGCAGAAGAAAACTTATTACTATCGGTGCAAATCATACAATTCATCAAAGGCACTTATTCAAAAACTATCTTTAAAGGAGTCTCTGAGTTGTCGCTTAAAATTATCTTATAACTAGGTAAAACAAATAATAAAAGGGGACCTTTTCTTTCCCATTTTTTTCTTCCAGTTCTAAAGCGTGGGTTGTTCTTTCCAACAACTAATAAGGGATTTTTAAATACCCTTCTTTCTCTCTTCACTAAGGTTTGGACATGTATAGGGATTTTTTTTCTTTCTGTCTGTTTGAATCCCATCAATGCGTGTACGTGGCTTCTAAAGGTATTATTCAGATATTTAAAAAACTTATCTCTCTTTTTTTTTTCTTTTCACTACAGTTAGGACATGTATGGGAATTACCCACCCTTTTTTTTTCTCTCTCTGGGATTTCATCAATTCGTTTACATGGCTTTTTAGAGTGTTTTTAGGATATTAAAGACTTTTGTTTTCTCTTTCCCTTGCTCATGAAATTCTTGCTAGGTGTGATTCCACGGTTTCTCTCTCCTCATTTTTTCACTCCCCCGCCGTCTTCGTTGCAGGCCCAGGTTTGTACACTACCATAAATTATCTTCTTTCTAAGATAGGCAAGACAAATAGGAAGCGATCGATGCACCTTTCAAATCCCTCCAGCCTGGCTTTTTCGTCCTACCCTCGGCCCATCTTGACTAAGACCACCCTGTAGGAGACCTGCAACGTCAGCACAATTCTCTCCAGTACTGCATACACATGTACCTTTGAAGCAGACCTCGGGATGAAAATTTGAACCTATGTCACTACTACAGTTGTAAGAAAGGTTCCCTATGACTTCAGGGTACCAACAATGGCCATACGTTGGTAATCGGAGGCCATACTTTGCCTCCCCTGCAACTGCAAGTGATTGCAATCTCTATTCAATGGGCAACAGGGACTTGTTTGAGAGGACAAAACCTAAAGACTTTTAGAACTTGCAGGTCGGGGCTACCTAGGAATAGGGTGGTAATGGAAGGTATGTGTCTACACTACTAGATTATTATTCCAAGATACTTAGGGCTTAGCAACTGCTACATAGCATTACTCTACTATAAATATAAAAAAGAACAATCATTAAATGCTGAGAAAAGCCACTAAAGAAATATTCTTATTAGCAGTGGCTACAATAACATCAAGTATGAATTCAGATAAAAGATACAAATCATCAGGTTACTGCTGATTGTATTTCAAAAATAATAGTTAGCAACAGGCCATTGAGAGATAGCAACAATAACAGTAATCATAATAAGAACATTACTAATAATCATGATCAAAATAAGAATAATAAAAAATAAAATAAAAATACTAAATAAAAAATAGCAATATATATACAATGGAGACTGGCATTCAGAAGTAAGAACAGAGTTCTATACTTATATTTCATAGTAATGCTCATTCTAACACAGTCTCTTTCACTATTCAAATTCCTGCTGTCATAATCTATGTATATAAATAGAGCATAAGTGGCAACTTGCTGGCTCCACAATTTGTCAATGGGAGTTCTATCTATTCTCTAAACAGTTGCGACATGTGGCAAAAATATTTATGCAAATGGCGGTACTACCGATGTCTTATCAGTATTTATGCAATAACAGCATGCAACAATCTATCGACTGCAATAAAATGTAGGCACAATTATCGCCTAGCTTCACTGGAAAAAAAAAACACAAAAAAAGAATCAATGACGGCAACATTCTTGTAGTATCGGAAGGAGCTTATCTCAGTCTCAGAGTAGAGTGAAAGGTAGGAGAGAGAGAGAGAGAGAGAGAGAGAGAGAGAGAGAGAGAGAGAGAGAGAGAGAGAGAGAGAGAGAGAGAGAGAGGGCGACCTTGAAATACGTTGCGATTTCCACCCACGTGTCAGATGAGACGGGCTTCCTTCCTTTACATGTACTGAATATAAAAAAATTGTCGCAGAGTATCTCTAATAATAAAATAATAAATAAACAAATGAAAGTGAACAAACGTTAGCAATGACTATCGATAGAGTTTTACGTTTATTGTCAGAGGGCTATTCTCATTCCCCATTAACAAAAACAAAAGCAAAAAGAACTTAGTGTACAACTGCAGAAATGTCGAAGCATAAATCTATTCCTTTCTGTTTAATATTGCTAATAACTTTACTGTAACAGCATACACATCTTTGTCTATAATGACAATCCTTTTCTTGCTATAAATCAGAGGGTTGAGTCGGAGCACACTTTCTAAAAGGCAACATATCCCTGATGAAATTAAAGCAAAATATTACAATCATATGTGACAATATCTCTACTACTATCAACAAAAGCACAAATATCTTTTTCTTCACAAACGTCTTATCATGACTTAAGTATCATTAATTTTAACTTTAAAACTCAACATATAAATTCTGAGAATCTTAATTATCTCAATTAGCTCAATTATAATTTTAAATTCGTAACAGTAACAGTAATTAACAATAATTATTTCTAGATAATCTTTTCAAAACTCTTTAATTAAGATTTTAAAGATTTCTTCAATACTAAAAACTATATAACAAAAACGGGTATCAAAGAATATAAAAAGTCTATCTCTGTGTATGCAATAAGAAAGACAAAAAGTATATTTCATTAGCAACAGTAAAGAATGCATTTTGCTTAAGTTTCATAACCTCGTACAGAGTTGTACGTGAACAATTCAAACATAAAATATATATATATTCTTTTACTATCTCGAATTTGACTTATATAAATTACTAAATAACAGAATTTCCCCCAGAACAGGGAGAAGTTCGACTTATAACTGTTCTGTCTGCTTTTACGGGGGGTGCGCATGTGGGCGCTGTTTTCTCCCCTGTTCTTTTGGCTTCTGGATCAACTTCTGCTCTCTCAAATACGGGAAACGGCTGTATAACATTCTTGTTGTCATATCGTGTCAGCTCTCACTCTTTCTTTATGACCAAGCTGGAATAATTTTGATAAACATTATTATGGCTAAAACTCGCAAAGTTTTATTTTATCAATCTAACATCTCTTCAGACAAATAATGTATATACTGCAGCTAGCAAAGAAAATAAAGAATCATTCATAGATTCACGTCCTTTATCACGTAATATCTATCTTGGAATCTCTCTCGGAAATCGAATAATAATCTCATTGGCGGAGTAGGGGACAAAACAAAAATAAAACAAACTTGGCATCTCAACCATATCTGGGCAGGTGGAGAATCACTTTCTCAAAAATATCCCTCACTAGATATTGCAACAGCGCATCACCTCCCATAAAAATACTCTGATATGGCATGCAGAAGAACCTGGCAGAGCAGGGGAATGACCCTCGCAGAGACTCCCCAATCGTGCTTCCTAACGGTGCTTTCCGCGATTTCACCCCCTAGAGTAACCCCCCCAGTATATCCCCAGTCATTCATACTCGTTCGCTATCACATTCGCTATATCACTTTCAAGACACTCATTCCCTTTCTGTTAAATTCCCTTTTATTTATAACGTTGGTTTCCCTTTCCCGATCTCTCTGAAGGAGAGTAAAGGTGAAATCTCGGCTGGGCCGTGCGGTCACATGACTGCCTCACCAGTCCTAGGTCCCATTCTAACGAACAAACAAACATTCTACTCCCTTGAGGCTACGTTTGGGTGACACTGAAAAACCTTCCCTATTCTAGGACAGCACAAATTCCTCTAATTTACTCTTACTTTCACCTGCATAGCGCAAAATAAAAAAAAACTCATCTCTAAATAATATCACGAAAATTTCTTATTCTTCAAAAAAACATGCCACACACGTATCGTAATATTAATTTCCCATCAAAACAACATTAAAAGAACAATCTGTCATTTATGTCTTTCTCTCGCTAAAACATTACTCCCGCGGAGAAAAAACAAACAAAAAAAGGAAAACCTTAAAAACAGGCGTAATCTTAACACTCGACTTCTTTTGCTTTAAGAAATTAATATAACAATGATTTCACGTACATTAAATATCAAAGATCTATGTTTATAATAACGAGGTTGGGAGATCGATTGGTCACTTCCGCATTCCTTTCTTGGAAATCACACGTGTTCTAAGTAAAACCTTAAAAGCAGATTCAAGTATACTACTCACTATAATTCTTACACTTCAGAAATTAATATACCGTAATAGTGACTTCACGTGCATTAAATTTGTCAATTAAAAATCGATACATTCGCGTTCTTAAAATTCAATCTAAGCATTAATACAAATAAATGGAACACACTTCCAACGCAATTTCTTTATATTACTCAAATTATAAAAAAAAATGGAGTTTATTACTGCTTATAGCTATTAGTACAAATTATCCATGTTAGTAATGGGTACAGAAATTCTACTTTTATCAACTTATTAGGCGCCACACCCCTCATAGGCGGGTTGGCTGAGTCAAAGCATAACTACAAGATAAAATGGCGGCGTCCACCGACCTCAATTTCTTTTACTAATTGTCCCATTACTCACTGGATACAGATCACAAGTACTTAGCTATTTTAAGGAGGTGGTCCTGAAGAACTTCATGGCAGAAGGCAAGGAAGGAGGGGGTTCTCCTTCTTCTCTCTAGTAAAATCGACGAATCGCCATCTTCTTGGTCGGATCCGGCAACTCATATTTCTTGTAATGGGCATTTTCACTCAATGCTCCGGTCACACTTCGGCTTACTAAGAAATATCTTAGGAATAGTTCCTTAAAAGTTTCATAATATTCTCTGTTTGACCACTCGTCACTTCTCATCCGCAGACCCAAGTATTTCAGGAAGTCGGTCGCGGGAATTATGGACGGACATTCGAGGTCTTTTACATTTGCACCATCGAGGTATAAAAGTGAATTTTTGACTCGAGGCTCCTTTACAACCATGGCACGGGGTGGGGGCTTGTCCTGCTGCGTTCCCTGTGTCACCACGGGGCTCAGAGCGGCAGGCTGTTCGTCGATGTTTGAGGCGTCGGTTTCTCTGTCGGCGTTGACCAAGTTCCTTCTCGACGGAGCGGCGTCGGCAGGAGTTTGTAGGCGCCGCACGTGCTCCTCCAGTTCGAGAATTCTCCGGTGTTTGGCCTCGTCACTCATTTCTTGAATTGGGAGATGTTGGATTTCTGCGTTTGCCATTCTTATTTTCTTTTCTTCGCACTGGTTTCTTCTGATATGAGAGTCTCTTCGTATGTTTTCCAGGCGTGATGATCCGTACTGCGCTGCCTCCAAGTTGTAGGATGAATTCTACCGCTGCCCAACAAGTTGTAGGATTAATTTTGGACTATTCCATCTGAATTCACCACTTTGTAAGATGACTGGGTTATCTCACCGCTTGTTTCCAAGTTGTCGTAAAGTTAATCACTGTTTCACCACGTGTCACCAGTTGTCGTGATGAATTCTTCTCACTACGTTAATATTAGTACCAGAAGGGTGCAAGGTAAGAATGGACAAGCAGTGGTTCCTTTATCTTAATTTATTCTAGAGTACAACACCTTCGACACCTCTATGCCCCCCACCCTATGACTATCACAATCTATGATCTATTCGTGCCCCTGGTACTATTCTGACTAACTGTTGCTCTCTGACTGCTTTCTGGCTGCCATGGGGATGCTTGAAACACCCCAAAGGGCAGGGCGTGTCGCTAAATCTACTTCTGCCAATTGCCTTCAGGTTCAAAGAGAGGTCCCTCCTCTTGTGGGATGGGCTATTTCGGTTGGCCTATAGAACGGAAAAGTTCCAGGTCAGAGCGTGGCTATTGGGTATCCCTCCAGGGCATATAGGGTTACTTGTGATTTTGGGCAGGGCCACATTCTGGGTCTTTCCCACACTCTTGAGGCACTTGACGCCGAGTGGCTAAGCCCTATGCTAAAGCACCTGGGTTCAGACAGGTGCTAAGCCCTATGGATCCAGCCAGGTGCTAAGACCCCTGGATCTGTTTACCATACCCAGATAAACAACTGGGAGAGTATTCTATTTCACCCTTGACCTCTAGCCTCTCACGTTTCTCTTCACGACTTGTTACAGTTTCAGATTCTGGCTTCAGCAAGGCTTCAGTCATGCAACATATGTATATATATATATATATATATATATATATATATATATATATATATATATATATATATATATATATATATATATATATATATATATATATATATATATATATATATATATATATATATATATATATATATATATATATATATATATATATATATATATATATATATATATATATATATATATATATATATATATATATATATATATATATATATATATATATATATATATATATATATATATATATATATATATATATATATATATATATATATATATATATATATATATATATATATATATATATATATATATATATATATATATATATATATATATATATATATATATATATATATATATATATATATATATATATATATATATATATATATATATATATATATATATATATATATATATATATATATATATATATATATATATATATATATATATATATATATATATATATATATATATATATATATATATATATATATATATATATATATATATATATATATATATATATATATATATATATATATATATATATATATATATATATATATATATATATATATATATATATATATATATATATATATATATATATATATATATATATATATATATATATATATATATATATATATATATATATATATATATATATATATATATATATATATATATATATATATATATATATATATATATATATATATATATATATATATATATATATATATATATATATATATATATATATATATATATATATATATATATATATATATATATATATATATATATATATATATATATATATATATATATATATATATATATATATATATATATATATATATATATATATATATATATATATATATATATATATATATATATATATATATATATATATATATATATATATATATATATATATATATATATATATATATATATATATATATATATATATATATATATATATATATATATATATATATATATATATATATATATATATTATTCATATATAGATTTGTAGACAAATGAATACATATTAATTTTGGATGTCAATTCTATTATTGCCGGATGTAGCCAATTTTAGAGTCAAAATATATTACAGAAAAAGAGCTTTCAAGATGATAGAAGTTTGCCTCCGTCTTCTGCTCATGCCGCTGTTTTGGGGAAATTGCATAAGTGAAGCGACAATAACTGCTTCAACTTCTCTTTCAAGCACAAGTTCAGGTAATTTAATTGTGATAACAATATCTCTTTCACCCACAAAATCAGGTAATTTTAGCAATGATAATGTCTACAACTTCTCTTTTATCTACAAATTCAGGTAAGTTAAGCAGTGATATTTGCAATAACTTGTAGTTCACCCACAAATTCCGTTAAGATTAGCAGTGACAATTTCTACAACTTCTCCTTCACCAACAAATTCAGGTAAGCTTAATAGTGATTATTGCTAAAACTTCAGTTTTTTCATTGCCAGGAGCAACAGCGGAATCACTATTTTATTTGTGTATTCTTATTCATTTCTGGTCCTTTGAAAGCGTATTAATCCTACGATATTATTAATTGTTCACTTTGCCGACAAAGTATTGTTTTCATAGTAGTAATCCTATTTTTCATTTTTTTTTAAATAACATATAATTTAATTCTCTAATTTCATACGATAGAGTAAATCATATTTTTGTTTGCGAAATAAATTCTTTAAAAATCCTGAAGTTTCATCTAAATAACTAAAATTCCTCCTTCATCACTCTTTCTAATTCATGTTCAGTAAAGAGGTGTGTGTGTGTCGATATCCACCCATGTGGGTGGCCGGTTCTTTTCTCCTGGCCCACAGGTCAGATAGTTTGGATCTGTAATGATAAGAGTGAACGTAGGTGCTCTTCTCAGGGTTATTAGTTTCAATAAAAAAAAAGTTATAGATGTCATATTGAGAGGAGGAGGAAAGTTGAAATAGGATAGGGGTGAAGAGGGTAGAGGTGATGTTGTTGCGTGCATGCTTTTAACTTCTACAGACCAACAGAAAAGATGGGCAAGGGAAGTCAATAAAAATAAATTTATGAATATGTAAAAATAAAAATAAATGGATGAACAAAATGCGGAAGGGAAAAAAATAATACACAGTGGGGATCTTGCTGATCACCAGCAAGGACAAGATTGCTTTATTGGAACCACACTAGCATTTGTTAGGCTCATGTTTTAATGATGACTATGAGTTGTTGCCCAGTTATCTAGGCAGAGGGTACTGACTGATGGTGTTCAGTAGGCCGTCCTTGAAGTTATTTTTTGCTATTCCGATTATGGAGCTAGCAACATGAAGGGCGTTGGGATCCATGTTACCTGGGCACTAGTCTTCCATCGAATTTCAGAAAAGACTACTTTCGAGGATGTACTGGAGCAGTTGGTGTGGCGAGGCTTCCTGACAGAAGGTGCACTCACTGACCAGATCTTCAATAATTCACAAGGTGCACTTGCAACCTGGTCTCAGATGGTACACGTTAACCACCGTGCTTCTTCGGTGGGCTTTGGTCAGGGCGATTCGCTGGAGATAGGTGGTTGCTTTGTACCACCAATTGGAGGGAGAACCGTTGTCAGTGCACAAGTTGTGTCTACTTAGCAAGAGGCTAAGGAGTGAACTGGAAGCTTTGGTTCTGGTCTGGTGAATTCCAGGAGGCAGAGATATTTGGATATCTACTCGGAAAGAGGCTTGTTTGGCGGCTTCATAGACTTCTTCATATCCTTTGATGCCAACGTGGCTGGGAATCCAGGCAAGAGTGACAGCTTTTCTAACGCTGACTGTCCTGTGGTAGAGGTTAAGAATGCTGGTGATGATTCGTACGTTGTCTTTGAGGAGTGGCTTGTTGATGGTCTGCAAGGCGCCTTTGGAGTTGGAGAGAATAAGGGCGTGGTCCTCTCCTTGCTGGGAGAAGAAACTAAGGGCGTTGGCTATGACAACCAGCTCAGTATGGAACAAGGAGCAGGAATTCGACAGCCTCCAGGATTCTATATGATTTTCTGTATTGAAGGCGGCTGCTGAGGCTCCAGTTTCTTGATTGACTGAGCCATCAGTGTAGAAGATTTGTGAGTTCGGACTACCCCAGCTCGGAAATTTGTCCTTACATGAGTTGTTTAGGACAAGTGCATTGACTGAGCTTTTGGGTTTGTCAAGCAGCTTGATCTGTATGTCGGGCAGCTGGTCGTCCCATGGAGGAGGGCATCGGTATTCAGGGAGAGGAGTGCCCTGTATCTTGGCTAGCATGTCTTGGCTAGGATGTCTTCCCTGAATGGCAATGCTTGCAGGCCGTCACAGACCTTGGCTGCCCAGGCTCTAGCATGGTGACTGGGGTGGGGATTGAAGGCTAGCCGGAAGTCATTGCCGGCGAGGCAGGTACCTTGAGCAATGGTGGATTTGGCCACTGAGAGGATTAGTCTTTGAAGAGTTCTAAGTTTGAGTGGCATGAGGCTGGATTCCAGCTGGAGGTTTTCTCTCTTGGTCCACATAGTGACCCTTAGTATGGTATGCGTGGCGTCATTTTGTATGACCTCTATCTTGCCTCATTGTTGATCTTTCAGTAGCCAGAGGGTGGGACAAGCATAGTCTATGAAACTTTGTATGGCTTGCACAAAGAAGGTTTTGAGGAGACTAAAGGATGCACCATCGTAGAGGCCCGACATCCGACGAAGGCCGGTTTAGCACAGCTTGCATTTGTCATGTAAGTGTTGAATCTCAGGTCCAAAGGTTAGTCGGCCATCGATGTATACACCCAGGTATGGGTGCTTGGTAACCCAGTCCAAAGGCTCATTGCCCATAACCAGTCTAGTGTCTGGTCTCCATTTGTGGATATGGAGCACCTTGGTTTTGCTGGCATTGATTTTTAGTCTGAGGGAGATGGGGGCTTGGTGAATCATGGTGAGACAGCGCTCGGTCTTGTTGGAGCTCCTGTCACCTATTGTGACAAGGGCAAAGTCGTCTGCATAACAGAAGATCTTTGCTTCATGTGGTAGTGCAATGTCCATTCTTTTTCCAAAAGACAGTTAAAGAGGAAGGGGTTAAGAATTACATCTTGGGGGGGGGGTCTCGTTTTCGTGGTTTTTGTAGGTGTAATAGTGCCCTTGAACTTTGACTTGAGTGGTATGGTTTTGTAGGCTCATCTTGATCAAGGAGAGAAGGTTTCCTTTGATCTGATTTGCGATAAGAGTAGAGAGTATTGCCACCACGTTGGCAAGTTCAAAGGCTTCTTTAGGTCTTGAAAAACAATGAATCCATGATGATTATTGATGCATAATATCATGGAGGCTATGCATTCTATGGTGTCTAGGCCTGGCTGGAAGGCAAACATGTTTTTGTGGAAGGATGGTCACTTCCAACGAACTCTGTTGAGCACCATCTTTTCTGCCGTCTTGCTCAAGCAGTTTAAGTGGGAGATGGGGAGTGAGTTGTCAGAATCTTGTGGCGTTTTGATGGGTTGAATGTCTGCCCTGTTCCACGAGGCTGGTCTGACTCTCTGTGTGTATGTTGTGTTGATCAGAGAGAGAGAGTAGAGCAAGCTCCCCTTGGGGCACCATATTCTGAATCATCATGTATGTGATTCTATCAGGGCCTGGGGCAGTGTTCTTGGAGTTTCTGATTGCTTTCTGTAGTTTAGTCAGAATGAAGGAGGCATCTGTTTGGTCTTCATTGTTGATGGCTTCTTCTATTTCATTCCATCTTGCTGCCATGAGTCCCTGAAGGGTCGTTCTGGTAGCGATGGGGAGCTGGTTTGAGCTTGCCCTCTCCATGAAGTTGGCGGAGAGCTCTTCAGCCATCATGCTGGGGTCCCTGTGGGGGATGGGTTTGGGAGGTTTTCCTTGAGCAAAGGAGTTAATGTTTCTCCAAATCTGGCCACAGAGGTGTTAGCATCTAGGGTGAAACACTCACTCAAGTAATTTTTTCCTCTTGATTTCGCGTGTCTCTTTGTGGACATGTTCTGTGACTGCCTGGAGAGTTCAGTAGGAGTTTTCAGTGCGATGCTTTCTGTGCAACTTTTGGATAGCGTTGAGCCGGTGATTGGGTTCTTTGACTTTGTCACAATAGTGCCACCTGTCGTGATGAGCAACGTGTTGTGGTTTGCAGAGGGGGATAGAAGAGTTTGCTGTAGCTTGCAGGGCATTGACTAGCTCAGCCTCAGCTTGGTCAATATCTGCAGGTGGTATATAAGCTGAATAACTATTGCTGAGGTGCTCCTGGATCGACCCCAGTCGGCCTTATTGAAATTCTATCGTGGGGGAGGAGCAGGGATTTGGAAAATTTCAGGAATCGGCATCGTAAGGTGGATCCCATAGTGGTCACTTGTGACCAGGGATTGAACTCTTCAAGTGGTGTCTTGTCTTAGGGAGTTGGAGACAAAAGTGAGGTCCAGTATTCCACCTCTGTCATGAGCTGGCTCATGGTTGTTGAGCAGGGTGACGTCTCCATGGGCATCTAGCAGGCTCATGATGTTTCTACCTGCAACACAGGGGCACTCATGCCTGAACCTCGAATGGTGCACATAAAAGTTGCCTCCTATTACCAGGTCATGATGGCTGGCTAAGCCGAAGAGGGGAGACAGGTCTAGGCCACCATCATGCTGTCTATAAACATTGTACAGATCTTTGCAGCTGCCCTGAATTTTGATGCTAACATCGAGGACATGTACACCTTAGCCGCAATAGACTGGTTGGGGGATTTCTTTGGCCAGTAAGTTTCTCTTGATAAAGATCGCGTTGATTCTGTTCTCCCCTTGGGTTCAGTGCTGATAAAATCCCTGGTATTCCGAGATTTAAGGAATGTTTTGATCCATACACAGGGTTTCTTGAACCATAATGACATCGATATTATCGGCCTAGGCAATGCCTTCCAGGTGTTGTATTCTATGTCTTAGACCCTGGGAATTCCAGTGAAGGATCCCTAGATTAGGCATCATGAAGATTTTAAAAGGTGGGGTGGAAGGAGCGGCTGTCTGTTGAGGCTAGAAGTTGTTTCGGAATACGATGGCGTGGGTATCGATGGAGTGAGTCACTTTGGTGACTTGATTGAAAGCATCTCTTGGAGGCATGTCGGCAGCAAGAATTCAACTGGCTGCTTGAATGGCTTGAGTAATGAGGCTGGTTAGCTCATCAACAGTGAAGAGGTTTGTGGTTTAGATGAGGAGGCAGAGAAAGGTGTTTGGGGAGGCTGTTGAGGAGAGGGGGTGTGGAAATTAAGTCTGGGGTCCCTGGCCCTGGTGTGGTGAGGGGGTCTGTGTGTAGTCTGAGTGTTGCATGTGGCTGTGTTGTGTGTCTGATTGTTGAGTGGTTTTGGGATGTTGGTGGGAGTGTTGTGTGGGTAGATGGGGGAGTGTGACTGTTGTGTGAGGGTGTGGTTGCAGTTGGTGTAGGAATGGGAGCAGTAGGAGGTGTAATCTGTGTGTCTGGGCCTGGGATAGTGTTATGTGATGGGCTATGGGTGGGGAGGTTGGGTCTGGGTGGGGTGGAAGGGATCTATGCCAGGGATTGGAGGTGGGGGGTGGAGCAGGAATGAAGTTAGAGGTGGTGCAGTTGATGGCAGGAGCAGAGAAAGGTAATATCTGAGGAATCCTCCTCAGCCTCTTGGGGCAGCAGTTGATCCATGTGTGATGGCATCCTCCGCAGGTTGGGCACTTAGCCGCTGTTTCTTCCTTGGCCTTATATTTGATAAGGTAACGATCAGTGGTATGTCCTCCACTACAAATTGCACAGCTCACTGAGAAGTGACAGGTGTTCCGATAGTGTCCAAATAGCTAGCAACGGATACATCTCAGGGGTTCGGAGGTATATTTTCTGAGGTTGAATTTACCCCAGATGCCAGGGCAAAATTGGGCAGGGGGTGGACTGCAGATGTGGGCCAAGACTTGCTTGGAGGGGACAGTTTGCCCTTCAGTTTTGGAGGAGTAGCATGAGGCAGCGGTTATGTATGTCTGGTTGGTTAGCAGGTCAACTGCCCAAACAACAGGGAAACCGAAGAGGATTAATTTCCTTACTTTTTGAGCAGGGATCAATTCTGCTAGGTGAGGTGACTTCAGATCTCCGATCTTCTCTGCAGCCTCAGAGGAGGATGGGTGGATAATGAATTTACCCTGTACATTTGGCCTGACAGTACAGCCAAGCTCAGTGAGCTGGTCTTCCAACTCTCTAATGAGATTGTAGGCCTCTGTAGTGGAAGGGGCTTGGACCTTGAATTTAGAGATGGACTCTCTAACGGCATTGGGCTTCGGGGCTGGGGGGTGAACTGGGGCAGCAGCACACTCCTGGCTGCTGTGAGAGCCCATCCCTTGCCTCTTTTTTATGACTCCTAAAATTTCTATTACTTACACTATATATATATTACTTTTTTGTATGCAAATGAAGATTAAAAGTATATAAGATTAGTAAATATTATAACTTCTATACAAACAAAACTTTATCAGTGAGATTATGGTCTTAAAAAAAAAAAAAAAAAAAAAAAAAAAAAAATATATATATATATATATATATATATATATATATATATATATATATATATATATATATATATATATATATATATATATATATATATATATATATATATATATATATGGCAGGAAATCTGTGCCCGTGGTTTATGGACTCATAATTTTAGTCAACCTAAGTTGATAACATTTATGACATATGGGTAGGGGTAGATTACAATTAGGCTTTCTAAGCAGATGCCTGAGGATAAGTCTTATATATACTGTTTGAAATATGCAAAATAATGCTGAAAATAACAATGGATAGAAAGATATGGGAGAGCGCATTAACATCAATATCGGACTTACTTCAATAAGGAGTTAGGAAGAGTTACAATATATGTGGCGTACTTATGAAAATGTGAAGAATTATTATTAGATATATAATAGTAGTAAATGACAAATGAAAACACTGTATTTAACTGCAATTCAATTATTGGAGGATTGCAAAGCACCTGGAACGTAAAATTTATTTTGGATAAAAGGGAATGTTTGAAAAAATACTAAATATAGAAAAAGAGAAAGAACGAAACATTTCCATGAAAAAATGGTGTATTTTATGGCTGGAAATATCATGAGTGCACTCGTAAGACGAAAGGACTTAAGTGGGGCGTATTTCTCTGCATAGTAAATATTAGAGGACACGCAAGAATAAGATTACTGAAGCGCCTTATCAAAATAACAAAAGTACTTTAGTAAAGTATTTTTCTGTATTAGGCAGCTCACAGGGTGCAACCGTGCCTAAATACTTAAACGGATCAACTTCCTCAAGTGTCACTCCATTCAACATAACATTCAATCCAGCACCATACTCATTTCTTGCACACCTCATAACCTCACTCTTTCCCACGTTCACTCGCATTTTCCTTCTCTCACACACCATTCCAAATTCTGACACTAACTGACACAGCTTCTCCTCTGAATCTGCCACCACCACAGCATCATCTGCAAACAGCAACTGATTCAGCTTCCACTCGTTATCATCCCCATCTACCATTCTCAAACCTCGACCATGCTCTCGCTCATTCACCTCTCTTACGATTCCATCAATATGCAAATTGAACAGCCATGGTGACATCACTCATCCCTGTCTCAGTCCCACACTCACTGGAAACCACTCACTCACTTCATTCCCTACCCTAACACAAACTCTACTGCCCTCATACAAACTCTTCACTGCATGCAACAGATTACCATCAATTCCATATAACCTCAAAACATTCCACATTGCATCTCTATGAACTCTATCCTACGCTTTCTCCAGATTCAAAGATATATATATATATATATATATATATATATATATATATATATATATATATATATATATATATATATATATATATATATATATATATATATATATATATATAAATATATATATATATATATATATATATATATATATATATATATATATATATATATATATATATATATATATATATATATATATATATATATATATATATATATATATATATATATATATAATTTTTCCCCCGACCGGAACTTGAACCTGGGACATATAAATACTATGCCAAGGCGCTACCAACTACACCACAGAATGTTTAAAAGGAAAACAGAACTTATAGCTTTTATCTGCTATACTAGGAATGAATGCATTCTATTGGATTGCCATTATGTTCATTTTACAGTTTCCCTCAACCTCACTCATAGTTTCGTTTTCACATTTAATTCAACTTCCAAGCTCACTCGGTACTAACAATAACCAAATAAGAACATTAACATACGTGAAAACATGAATCATTTATGCCCTGACCGGGACTTGTACCCAAGATATATAATTACTATGCCAAGGTGCTACCAACTACACTACAAAAGGTATAAAAGAGAAATGGACCTTACAATTTTATCGGCTATACTAGGTATGAACGCATTCTATCTGGATGCCACTATATTGGTATTACAGATTTTCCTAACCTCACTCGTGGTTTTTTATTTGCATTTAATTCAACTCACAATCTCATTCGGGACTAACAATAACCAAATATGCACATTACCATATATAAAAACATGAATCATATATACCCCTACCTGATTGTACCTAGAACACATATGGTAATGTGCTTATTTGGTTATTGTTGGTCTTCAATGAGAATGGGAGTTAAATTAAATGTGAAAATGAAACCACAAGCGAGGTTGGATGAAACTGTAATATGAACATAGTGGCATTCAAAAAGAATGCATTCCTCCCTAGTATAGCAGATAAAAGCTGTAAGATCCATTTCCCTTTTTGACATTCAGTGGTGTAGTTGGTAGTGCCTTGGTATAGTAATTATAAGTTCTAGGCTCAAGTCTCAGTCGGGTAAAAATTATTAATGCTTTCACATATGGTAATGTGCTTATATGGTTATTTGTGGTCCCTAATGTGATTGGAGGTTAAATTAAATGCAAAAACGAAACTACGAGTGAGGCTGGGAAAACTATAATATGGACTTAGTGGCATTCAGATAGAATGCATTCATTCCTAGTATAGCAGATAAAAGCTGTAGGGTCTATTTTCGATTTAGACATTCTGTGGTGTAGTTGGCAGCAAATTGACAGAGTAATTATATTTCCTAGTTTCAAGTCCCGATCAGGATAAAAATGATTCAGGTTTTCACATATGGTAATGTGCTTAGTTGGTGTA
>JAXCGZ010000932.1:0-15000 GCA_037179515.1 Halocaridina rubra
CTCCCGGAGGGCGCCGGGGGGACTTCCCTCCTCCCGGAGGGCGCCTGATTGCTTGCCCTCCTCCCGGAGGGCGCCGGGGGGCTTGCCCTCCTCCCGGAGGGCGCCGAGGGGCTTGCCCTCCTCCCGGAGGGCGCCGGGGGGCTTGCCCTCCTCCCGGAGGGCGCCGGGGGGCTTGCCCTCCTCCCGGAGTGCGCCGGGGGGCTTGCCCTCCACCCGGAGGGCGCCGGGGGGCTTACCCTCCTCCTGAAGGGCACCGGGGGGCTTGCCCTCCTCCCGGAGGGCGCCGGGGGGCTTGCACTCCTCCCGGAGGGCGCCGGGGTGCTTGCCTTCCTCCCGGAGGGCGCCGGGGGGCCTGCCCTCCTCCCGGGGAAGCCGGGGGGCCTGCCCTCCTCCCGGAGGGCGCCGGGGGGCCTGCCCTCCTCCCGGAGGGCGCCGGGGGGCCTGCCCTCCTCTCGGAGGGCGCCGTGGGGCCTGCCCTCCTCCCGGAGGGCGCCGGGGGAACTGCCCTCCTCCCGGAGGGCGCCGGGGGGCCTGCCCTCCTCCCGGAGGGCGCCGGGGGGCCTGCCCTCCTCCCGGAGGGCGCCGGGGGGCCTGCCCTCCTCCCGGAAGGCGCCGGGGGGCCTGCCATCCTCCCGGAGGGCGCCGGGGGGCCTGCCATCCTCCCGGAGGGCGCCGGGGGGCCTGTCCACCTCCCGGAGGGCGCCGGGGGGCCTGCCCTCCTCCCGGAGGGCGCCGGGGGACCTGCCCTCCTCCCGGGGAAGCCGGGGGGCCTGCCCTCCTCCCGGAGGGCGCCGGGGGGCCTGCCCTCCTCCCGGAGGGCGCCGGGGGGCCTGCCCTCCTCCCGGAAGGCGCCGGGGGGCCTGCCATCCTCCCGGAGGGCGCCGGGGGGCCTACCATCCTCCCGGAGGGCGCCGGGGGGCCTGTCCACCTCCCGGAGGGCGCCGGGGGGCCTGCCCTCCTCCCGGAGGGCGCCGGGGGGTTTGCCCTCCTTCCGGAGGGCGCCGGGGGGCTTGCCCTCCTCCCGGAGGGCGCCGGGGGGCTTGCCCTCCTCCCGGAGGGCGCCGGGGGGCTTGCCCTCCTCCCGGAGGGCGCCGGGGGGTTTGCCCTCCTCCCGGAGGGCGCCGGGGGGCTTGCCCTCCTCCCGGAGTGCGCCGGGGGGCTTGCCCTCCTCCCGGAGGGCGCCGGGGGGCTTGCCCTCCTCCCGGGGGGCGCCGGGGGGCTTGCCCTCCTTCCGGGGGGCGCCGGGGGGCTTGCCCTCCTCCCAGGGATCGCCAGGGGGCTTGCCCTCCTCCCAGAGGGCACAGGGGGGCTTGTCCTCCTCCCGGGGGGCGCCGGGGGGCTTGCCCTCCTCCCGGGGGGCTTGCCCTCCTACCGGGGGGCGCTGGGGGGCTTGCCCTCCTCCCAGGGGGCACCGGGGGGCTTGCCCTCCTCCCGGGGGGCGCCGGAGGGCGCCGGGGGGCTTGCCCTCCTCCCGGGGGGCGCCGGGGGGCTTGCCCTCCTCCCGGAGGGCGCCGGGGGGCTTGCCCTCCTCCCGGAGGGCGCCGGGGGGCCTGCCCTCCTCCCGGAGGGCGCCGGGGGGCCTGCCCTCCTCCCGAAGGGCGCCGGGGGGCTTGCTCTCCTCCCGGAGGAAGCCGGGGGGCCTGCCCTCCTCCCGGAGGAAGCCGGGGGGCCTGCCCTCCTCCCGGAGGAAGCCGGGGGGCCTGCCCTCCTCCCGGAGGAAGCCGGGGCGCCTGCCCTCCTCCCGGAGGGCGCCGGGGGGCCTGCCCTCCTCCCGGAGGGCGCCGGGGGGCCTGCCCTCCTCTCGGAGGGCGCCGTGGGGCCTGCCCTCCTCCCGGAGGGCGCCGGGGGAACTGCCCTCCTCCCGGAGGGCGCCGGGGGGCCTGCCCTCCTCCCGGAGGGCGCCGGGGGGCCTGCCCTCCTCCCGGAGGGCGCCGGGGGGCCTGCCCTCCTCCCGGAAGGCGCCGGGGGTCCTGCCATCCTCCCGGAGGGCGCCGGGGGGCCTGCCATCCTCCCGGAGGGCGCCGGGGGGCCTGTCCACCTCCCGGAGGGCGCCGGGGGGCCTGCCCTCCTCCCGGAGGGCGCCGGGGGACCTGCCCTCCTCCCGGGGAAGCCGGGGGGCCTGCCCTCCTCCCGGAGGGCGCCAGGGGGCCTGCCCTCCTCCCGGAGGGCGCCGGGGGGCCTGCCCTCCTCCCGGAGGGCGCCGGGGGGCCTGCCCTCCTCCCGGAGGGCGCCGGGGTTCTTGCCCTCCTCCCGGAGGGCGCCGGAGGGCGCCGGGGGGCTTGCCCTCCTCCCGGAGGGCGCCGGGGGGCTTACCCTCCTCCCGGAGGGCGCCGAGGGGCTTGCCCTCCTCCCGGAGGGCGCCGGGGGGCTTGCCCTCCTCCCGGAGGGCGCCGGGGGGCTTGCCCTCCTACCGGAGGGCGCCGGGGGGCTTGCCCTCCTCCCGGAGGGCGCCGGGGGGCTTGCCCTCCTCCCGGAGGGCGCCGGGGGGCTTGCTCTCCTCCCGGAGGGCGCCGGGGGGCCTGCCCTGCTCCCGGAGGGCGCCGGGGGACTTGCCCTCCTCCCGGAGGGCGCCGGGGGGCCTGCCCTCCTCCCGGAGGGCGCCGGGGGGCCTGCCCTCCTCCCGGAGGGCGCCGGGGGGCCTGCCCTCCTCCCGGAGGGCGCCGGGGGGCCTGCCCTCCTCCCGGAGGGCGCCGGGGGGCCTGCCCTCCTCCCGGAGGGCGCCGGGGGGACTGCCCTCCTCCCGGAGGGCGCCTGATTGCTTGCCCTCCTCCCGGAGGGCGCCGGGGGGCTTGCCCTCCTCCCGGAGGGCGCCGGGGGGCTTGCCCTCCTCCCGGAGGGCGCCGGGGGGCTTGCCCTCCTCCCGGAGGGCGCCGGGGGGCTTGCCCTCCTCCCGGAGGGCGCCGGGGGGCTTGCCCTCCTCCCGGAGGGCGCCGGGGGGCTTGCCCTCCTCCCGGAGTGCTCCGGGGGGCTTGCCCTCCACCCGGAGGGCGCCGGGGGGCTTACCCTCCTCCCGAAGGGCACCGGGGGGCTTGCCCTCCTCCCGGAGGGCGCCGGGGGGCTTGCACTCCTCCCGGAGGGCGCCGGGGTGCTTGCCCTCCTCCCGGAGGGCGCCGGGGGGCCTGCCCTCCTCCCGGGGAAGCCGGGGGGCCTGCCCTCCTCCCGGAGGGCGCCGGGGGGCCTGCCCTCCTCCCGGAGGGCGCCGGGGTTCTTGCCCTCCTCCCGGAGGGCGCCGGAGGGCGCCGGAGGGCGCCGGGGGGCTTGCCCTCCTCCCGGAGGGCGCCGGGGGGCTTGCCCTCCTCCCGGAGGGCGCCGAGGGGCTTGCCCTCCTCCCGGAGGGAGCCGGGGGGCTTGCCCTCCTCCCGGAGGGCGCCGGGGGGCTTGCCCTTCTCCCGGAGGGCGCCGGGGGGCTTGCCCTCCTCCCGGAGGGCGCCGGGGGGCCTGCCCTCCTCCCGGAGGGCGCTGGGGGGCCTGCCCTCCTCCCGGAGGGCGCCGGGGGGCCTGCCCTCCTCCCGGAGGGCGCCGGGGGGCCTGACCTCCTCCCGGAGGGCGCCGGGGGGCCTGCCCTCCTCCCGGAAGGCGCCGGGGGGACTGCCCTCCTCCCGGAGGGCGCCTGAGGGCTTGCCCTCCTCCCAGAGGGCGCCGGGGGGCTTCCCCTCCTCCCAGAGGGCGCCGGGGGGCTTGCCCTCCTCCCGGAGGGCGCCGGGGGGCTTGCCCTCCTCCCGGAGGGCGCCGGGGGGCTTGCCCTCCTCCCGGAGGGCGCCGGGGGGCTTGCCCTCCTCCCGGAGGGCGCCGGGGGGCTTGCCCTCCTCCCGGAGGGCGCCGGGGGGCTTGCCCTCCTAACGGAGTGCGCCGAGGGGCTTGCCCTCCTCCCGGAGGGAGCCGGGGGGCTTGCCCTCCTCCCGGAGGGCGCCGGGGGGCTTGCCCTTCTCCCGGAGGGCGCCGGGGGGCTTGCCCTCCTCCCGGAGGGCGCCGGGGGGCCTGCCCTCCTCCCGGAGGGCGCTGGGGGGCCTGCCCTCCTCCCGGAGGGCGCCGGGGGGCCTGCCCTCCTCCCGGAGGGCGCCGGGGGGCCTGACCTCCTCCCGGAGGGAGCCGGGGGGCCTGCCCTCCTCCCGGAAGGCGCCGGGGGGACTGCCCTCCTCCCGGAGGGCGCCTGAGGGCTTGCCCTCCTCCCGGAGGGCGCCGGGGGGCTTCCCCTCCTCCCAGAGGGCGCCGGGGGGCTTGCCCTCCTCCCGGAGGGCGCCGGGGGGCTTGCCCTCCTCCCGGAGGGCGCCGGGGGGCTTGCCCTCCTCCCGGAGGGCGCCGGGGGGCTTGCCCTCCTCCCGGAGGGCGCCGGGGGGCTTGCCCTCCTCCCGGAGGGCGCCGGGGGGCTTGCCCTCCTAACGGAGTGCGCCGGGGGGCTTGCCCTCCACCCGGAGGGCGCCGGGGGGCTTGCCCTCCTCCCGGAGGGTACCGGGGGGCTTGCCCTCCTCCCGGAGGGCGCCGGGGGGCTTGCCCTCCTCCCGGAGGGCGCCGGGGGGCTTGCCCTCCTCCCGGAGGGCGCCGGGGGGCTTGCCCTCCTCCCGGAGGGCGCCGGGGGGCTTGCCCTCCTCCCGGAGGGCGCCGGGGGGCTTGCCCTCCTCCCGGAGGGCGCCGGGGGGCTTGCCCTCCTCCCGGAGGGCGCCGGGGGGCTTGCCCTCCTCCCGGAGGGCGCCGGGGGGTTTGCCCTCCTCCCGCAGGGCGCCGGGGGGCTTGCCCTCCTCCCGGAGGGCGCCGGGGGGCTTGCCCTCCTCCCGGAGGGCGCCGGGGGGCTTGCCCTCCTCCCGGAGGGCGCCGGGGGGCTTGCCCTCCTCCCGGAGGGCGCCGGGGGGCTTGCCCTCCTCCCGGAGGGCGCCGGGGGGCTTGCCCTCCTCCCGGAGGGCGCCGGGGGGCTTGCCCTCCTCCCGGAGGGCGCCGGGGGGCTTGCCCTCCTCCCGGAGGGCGCCGGGGGGCTTGCCCTCCTCCCGGAGGGCGCCGGGGGGCTTGCCCTCCTCCCGGAGGGCGCCGGGGGGCTTGCCCTCCTCCCGGAGGGCGCCGGGGGGCTTGCCCTCCTCCCGGAGGGCGCCGGGGGGCTTGCCCTCCTCCCGGAGGGCGCCGGGGGGCTTGCCCTCCTCCCGGAGGGCGCCGGGGGGCTTGCCCTCCTCCCGGAGGGCGCCGGGGGGCTTGCCCTCCTCCCGGAGGGCGCCGGGGGGCTTGCCCTCCTCCCGGAGGGCGCCGGGGGGCTTGCCCTCCTCCCGGAGGGCGCCGGGAGGCTTGCCCTCCTCCCGGAGGGCGCCGGGGGGCTTGCCCTCCTCCCGGAGGGCGCCGGGGGGCTTGCCCTCCTCCCGGAGGGCGCCGGGGGGCTTGCCCTCCTCCCGGAGGGCGCCGGGGGGCTTGCCCTCCTCCCGGAGGGCGCCGGGGGGCTTGCCCTCCTCCCGGAGGGCGCCGGGGGGCTTGCCCTCCTCCCGGAGGGCGCCGGGGGGCTTGCCCTCCTCCCGGAGGGCGCCGGGGGGCTTGCCCTCCTCCCGGAGGGCGCCGGGGGGCTTGCCCTCCTCCCGGAGGGCGCCGGGGGGCTTGCCCTCCTCCCGGAGGGCGCCGGGGGGCTTGCCCTCCCCCCGGAGGGCGCCGGGGGGCTTGCCCTCCTCCCGGAGGGCGCCGGGGGGCTTGCCCTCCTCCCGGAGGGCGCCGGGGGGCTTGCCCTCCTCCCGGAGGGCGCCGGGGGGCTTGCCCTCCTCCCGGAGGGCGCCGGGGGGCTTGCCCTCCTCCCGGAGGGCGCCGGGGGGCTTGCCCTCCCCCCGGAGGGCGCCGGGGGGCTTGCCCTCCTTCCGGAGGGCGCCGGGGGGCTTGCCCTGCTCCCGGAGGGCGCCGGGGGGCTTCCCTGCTCCCGGAGGGCGCCGGGGGGCTTGCCCTGCTCCCGGAGGGCGCCGGGGGGCTTGCCCTGCTCCCGGAGGGCGCCGGGGGGCTTGCCCTGCTCCCGGAGCGCGCCGGGGGGCTTGCCCTACTCCCGGAGGGCGCCGGGGGGCTTGCCCTCCTCCCGGAGGGCGCCGGGGGGCTTGCCCTCCTCCTGGAGGGCGCCGGGGGGCTTGCCCTCCTCCCGGAGGGCGCCGGGGGGCTTGCCCTCCTCCCGGAGGACGCCGGGAGGCTTGCCCTCCTCCCGGAGGGCGCCGAGGGGCTTCCCCTCCTCCCATAGGTCGCCGGGGGGCTTACCCTCCTCCCGGAGGGCGCCGGGGGGCTTGCCCTCCTCCCGGAGGGCGCCGGGGGGCTTGCCCTCCTCCCGGAGGGCGCCTGCTGGCTTGCCCTCCTCCCGGAGGACGCCGGGGGGCTTGCCCTCCTTCCGGAGGACGCCGGGGGGCTTGCCCTTCTCCCGGAGGGCGCCGGGAGGCTTTCCCTCTTCCCGTTGGGCGCCGGGGGGCTTGCCCTCCTCCCTGAGGGCACCGGGGGGCTTGCCCTCCACCCGGAGGCGCCGGGGGGCATGCCCTCCTCCCGGAGGGCGCCGGAGGGCTCCGCGGGGCTTGCCCTCCTCCCGGAGGGCGCCGGGGGGCTTGCCCTCCTCCCGGAGGGCGCCGGGGGGCTTGCCCTCCTCCCGGAGGGCGCCTGCTGGCTTGCCCTCCTCCCGGAGGACGCCGGGGGGCTTGCCCTCCTCCCGGAGGACGCCGGGGGGCTTGCCCTTCTCCCGGAGGGCGCCGGGAGGCTTTCCCTCCTCCCGTTGGGCGCCGGGGGGCTTGCCCTCCTCCCTGAGGGCACCGGGGGGCTTGCCCTCCACCCGGAGGGTGCCGGGGGGCATGCCCTCCTCCCGGAGGGTGCCGGAGGGCTTGCCCTCCTAGCGGAGGGCGCCGGGGGGCTTGCCCTCCTCCCGGAGGGCGCCGGGGGGCCTGCCCTCCTCCCGGAGGGCGCCGGGGGGCCTGCCCTCCTCCCGGAGGGCGCCGGGGGGCCTGCCCTTCTCCCGGAGGGCGCCGGGAGGGGCCTGACCTCCTCCCGGAGGGCGCCGGGGTGCTTGCCCTCCTCCCGGAGGGCGCCGGGGGGCTTGCCCTCCTCCCGGAGGGCGCCGGGGGGCTTGCCCTCCTCCCGGAGGGCGCCGGGGGAATTGCCCTTCTCCCGTACATCGACTAGGGCTTGCCCTCCTCAAAAGGGCGCCGGGAGGATTGTACTCCTCCCAAAGGGCGCCGGGTTGCTTGCCCTCCTCAAAAGGGCGCCGGGAGATATTGATATTAACTGGTGATATTGATATTAACTGTTACGAAATTCGAGATGATATGGAAAATGATTTACTTAATAGAATTGGAGCAATCAGACTATTGGATGCTATTTCTTCTGTTTGTACAAGTGACTTTATCTGCCGAGACTGGAAAACAGTAAAATCAAATTTGTTTAATGCTAGCAACAATAAAATGAAATCTAATGATGTAAGTGACAGAGGAGGTAGTGACAATAGAGTGAACATGAATGTTAAAGGTAACAATACAGTTAGATTTTATCAAAATAGAGGCCAAAATACGGGAGTCAAAAATAGTTTTTTGCGTGGTAGATATGGTGATACTGGCTCCCAGGGACGATACAGCAATACAAACACCTGGCTAAGTCATACTAACAAACAAAATAGAGAAAGAAGGGATTATGATTATAATAATTTCTCGCGTGGTAGACATGGTGATACTGGCTCCCAGGGACGATACAGCAATACCAACACTAGGATAAGTCATACTTACAAACAAAACAGAGAAAGAAGGGATTATGATTATGTGCAAAGTCAAAGATATGGATGTTATAATTGTGGTGAGTTCAATCACCGCCAATCAAATTGTAGATTTGATCATAAAGTTAAATGTAATGTATGTCATGAATATGGTCATAAGAGTAGATTATGTAAAAATAATGATTATTATTAGAATCATGGCCAAGAAGACAGTGCCGATGTGAAAGTTACTTGTAAATATAATGATAGATTATCTGTCGTACATATAAATGCACAATCCCTGTTATCCCATATACTAGAAATTGAACATATGCTTGTACAAGAAAATATTGATGTTCTTTGCATTAGCGAATCATGGCTGTATCCGTCAATTAACAATGCATTTATTAATATTCCTTCATATAATATTTATCGCTATGACAGTGGTAGAGGTGGAGGTGTATGTTTATATGTTAAAAATTATTTGAAGGCCACTGAACTAAATCTTGAAACTGAGAAGCACGAAGGAGTGGAAGATAAATGGATCTCTGTCCAACATAAAAAGTTTCCTTCTATTATCATAGGCTGCGTGTACCGCCACCCCAAAGCCTCGGTAACCTCTTTTAGCTATATTTTGGACGTTTTTAAGGAGATAATTTTAAAAAACAAACCAGTTTTTATATATGGCGATTTTAATGATGATCAACTAAAAAGAGAAAATAAAATGAGTAGACTTATTAAGAATTTAAATCTAGAACAGATTATAAATAAACCAACTAGAATCACTCCCACTTCAGTTTCCCAAATCGATCTAGTAATAACAAACTCCAAACATATGATAACTAAGTGTGACGTAATGCCAAGCCCTATAGCAGACCACGAGGAAATTGTAACGTTCCTAAATATTCGCAAACCAAAGAGACAACCAATCTTTAAAACATTCAGATGCTTAAGAAATTATTCACAAGAATTACTTTGTAGTTTACTTATGAATGAAGTACATAAATTAAATGAAATTCTATATACCGATAATATCAACACACAAGTAAATATTTTAACCAGTGTCTTATCATCATGTATAGATCGATGTGCACCACTCGTGACAAGAGAAATATTTCGTCCCCCCGCTCCTTGGATAACAGATGACATAAAAAACATTATGAAAGAAAGAGACAAACTACAAAATGAAGTAAAGCTACAAAGAGATAATATCCCTTTAAGAGAAAAGTTTACAGAGCATAAGAAACAAGTAAAATCATCATTAAGTAACAGTAAGAAACAGTATTACAAAAATAAATTTCAAAACGCTAAAGGCAATATCTCTGATACATGGAAAATTGCTAAAACCATGCTTTCCAATAACTGTAATAAAAGTAGTAACATATCAATTATACCCGATGAGGTAGATGTAAGTGCTAAAGCAGAAGAGTTCAATAATTTTTTCGCTGAAGTGGGGAAAAAAACCTTTGAAAAAACAAAAAAAGAAATAATAAATGAAATCAATAATAGTAATGGTGGTAATAATAATGATGATGGTAGTAGTAATAATAATAGAAATGTTGATAATGGTGTAAATAATAATGATGGTGGTAGTAATGGTAATGATAATAGTGATGATGGTAGTAATAATAATAATAATGTTCAAGAACATAGTGCATTCAATAGAAGTAATGATGTCTTTAACCCTACTACAGTAGATTGCAATACAGTAATCTTAGTAATAAAAAATCTGAAAGACTCTAATGCATATGGATCAGATGGAATTTGTTTTCGTTTTATTAGAGATTCATTATTTGTAATAGCTTATTATCTGACGGTAATAATCAATACTTCCATAGTTACCAATGTCTACCCAGATTTATGGAAAAATCCCCATGTAATTCCTGGTTTTAAAAATGGAAATCCTGACGACGTCTCTAACTATAGACCAATCTCTTTACTACCAATTTTATCAAAGATACTTGAAAAGATTGTTGCAAATCAGTTAAGTGAGTTTCTTGAAAAAAATAAACTTATTGCAAAAAGTCAACACGGTTTCAGGCCAAAATTATCAACTGAAACTGCCTTATTGAAAATATCAGATGAAATATACAAAAATATAGATAATAAGAAAATATCATTGCTACTACTACTCGATCTTTCTAAAGCTTTTGATAGTGTACACCATACCACTCTATTAGAAAAATGCAAAAAAATGAACATTGACCCAAGCTGGTTCGAGAACTATTTAAAAAAACCGCTACCAGTCAGTCAGAATAAAAGATGTAGTCTCAAGTCGCAAGAAGGTATTGTTTGGGGTCCCTCAGGGATCGATCCTAGGACCTATACTTTTTCTAATATATGTAAACGATCTAGTAAAATATATACCTAACTGTTATGTCATTCAATATGCTGACGATACTCAAATCTTAATTGAAGGAGAAATTGATGATTTAGAAAATATTATTCGTAGAGCAGAAGAAATTTTGTATATGGCTAAACGTTACTTTCTAAAAAATGGTCTGTTACTTAATGAAACTAAAACCCAATCTATTCTTATCGGATCCAGACAATTATTATCAGAAGTTGATGACAATCTTCATATAAATTTTAACGGTAATATCATTAAGCCAATGAACTCGGTAAAGAACCTAGGTGTCTATTTTGACCGTTACATGAATTTTGAAATGCATATAGATGAAATTTATAAAAAAGTAATGGGTACTCTAATATATCTAAATAGGGTAAAAGACTCATTTGAAACATCAACTCGTATAATAATTGTCCAGTCCTTAGCTATGAGTTTAATTAATTACTGTCTCAAAGTTTGGGGATGTACAAATAAGACTCAATTACAAAGAATACAAAAGTTACAAAACTTTGCAGCACGAGTGGCTGTTGGCAATGTAAGAAAATACGAGCACATCTCTCCTGTTTTAAAAGATCTAGAATGGATAAAGATTAGAGATAAATATGTTTTTGATATATGTACCTTTGTTTTTAATATACTAAGAAACAATATTCCTGATTGCTTGTATAATTTTTCTACAGTAAGCTCAGTTACCGGGTTAACTACCCGTCAAGGGGAAGATTTATTAGTACGAAGGTCTAAAACTGATATTGGCTCAAGAGATATAAACATTCGTGGACCTCATTTATATAATCAGCTTCCCAGAGAACTAAAAAATGCTGGTTCAGTGTATACTTTTAAATATAATCTTAAGAAGTTGCTCTTAAAGGAAGATTTTACTTGTAAATTTTAATGGTACACTCATCTTTATGATTTGTTTGTTTTAGTATGTCTATATCGTACACCACAGATGTCTATCTGGAATATATATGTATCTTATTTAAATACCCAATGTACATTGGAATAAAGGATTATTATTATTATTATTATTATTATCCTATCAAAGGGCGCCGGGGGGCTTGCCCTCCTCCCGGAGGGCGCCGGGGGGCTTGCCCTCCTCCCGTTGGGCGCCGGGGGGCTTGCCCTCCTCCCGGGGGGCGCCGAGGGGCTTGCCCTCCTCCCGGGGGCGCCGGGGGGCTTGCCCTCCTCCCGGAGGGCGCCGGGGGGCTTGCCCTCCTCCCGGGGGGCGCCGGGGGGCTTGCCCTCCTCCCGGGCGGCGCCTGGGGTCTTGCCCTCCTCCCGGGGGCGCCGGGGGTTTGCCCTCCTCCCGCAGGGCGCCGGGGGGCTTTCTCCTCCTCCCGGAGGGCGCCGGGGGGCTTGCCGTCCTCCTGGAGGGATGAATAAGACCTATATAGATTTTAAGTGACTGTAAAGAGGAAAATTAATGATGAAAAAGAAACAGAACCCCAATTTTTTGAAGGCAAATTTAAAAATTTGGTTTATGTGGTTCCCCCAAGACAAGTTAGAGGCTATATTGACTCCTAATAAGTTGATAAAATATATATATATATATATATATATATATATATATATATATATATATATATATATATATATATATATATATATATATATATATATATATATATATATATATATATATATATATATATATATATATATATATATATATATATATATATATATATATATATATATATATATATATATATATATATATATATATATATATATATATATATATATATATATATATATTATATATATATATGTATGTATATATATGTATATATATATATATATATATATATATATATATATATATATATATATATATATATATATATATATATATATATATATATATATATATATATATATATATATATATATATATATATATATATATATATATATATATATATATATATATATATATATATATATATATATATATATATAAATATATATATATATATATATATATATATATATATATATATATATATATATATATATATATATATATATATATATATATATATATATATATATATATATATATATATATATATATATATATATATATATATATATATATATATATATATATATATATATATATATATATATATATATATATTAATATATATATATAATATATATATATATATATATATATATATATATATATATATATATATATATATATATATATATATATATATATATATATATATATATATATATATATATATATATATATATATATATATATATATATATATATATATATATATATATATATATATATATATATATATATATATATATATATATATATATATATATATATATATATATATATATATATATATATATATATATATATATATATATATATATATATATATATATATATATATGTATATATATATATATATATATATATATATATATATATATATATATATATATATATATATATATATATATATATATATATATATATATATATATATATATATATATATATATATATATATATATATATATATATATATATATATATATATATATATATATATATATATATATATATATATATATATATATATATATATATATATATATATATATATATATATATATATATATATATATATATATATATATATATATATATATATATATATATATATATATATATATATATATATATATATATATATATATATATATATATATATATATATATATATATATATATCTATATATATCTATATATATATATATATATATATATATATATATATATATATATATATATATATATATATATATATATATATATATATATATATATATATATATATATATATATATATATATATATATATATATATATATATATATATATATATATATATATATATATATATATATATATATATATATATATATATATATATATATATATATATATATATATATATATATATATATATATATATATATATATATATATATATATATATATATATATATATATATATATATATATATATATATATATATATATATATATATATATATATATATATATATATATATATATATATATATATATATATATATATATATATATATATATATATATATATATATATATATATATATATATATATATATATATATATATATATATATATATATATATATATATATATATATATATATATATATATATATATATATATATATATATATATATATATATATATATATATATATATATATATATATATATATATATATATATATATATATATATATATATATATATATATATATATATATATATATATATATATATATATATATATATATATATATATATATATATATATATATATATATATATATATATATATATATATATATATATATATATATATATATGTATGTATGTATGTATGTATGTATGTATGTATGTATGTGATTACCTAATTGTGATTACCTAATTGTGTTTACGGGAAAGAGCCCAAAGCTCGTATCTTCCCGTCTCCTGATCGGTTCCATTTTTAGACTTAGTGATACTTATCATACCTGTCCTTAAAACTATGGATTGAGGTAGCATTAACTACCTCCTCGCTTAGCGAATTCCAATTATCAACTACTCTTACACTGAAAAAGTATTTCCTTACATCCTGCAAACAAGTTTTCTTCCGAAGCTTCAAACTATGACCTCTAGTTCTAGAGCCAGCCATATCGAAATGTCGATCCCTATCCACTCTATCATAACCATGAAGGAATTTAAAGACTGTCACCATATCCCCCCTTACTCTTCTAGCTTCGAGTGATGGCAAGTCTAATTCCCTCAGCCTCTCATCATAACCGAGATTGCGTATTTCTGGCACCAGTTTTGTGGCATGTCTTTGAACTTTTTCAAGCTTAGCTATGTGCTTTTTCAAGTGCGGATTCCAAAAGGGGGCTGCATATTCGAGTTTTGGCCTCACATAGGTTACATAAATATTTCTGAACATTTCCTTGTCCATGTGCCTGAAGGCTACCCTTACATTTGATAAGAATGCATATGCTGCCCTTACTACGCCATTTATATGTATTTCTGGAGACAAATCTGCCAATATGTTTACTCCTAGATCTCTCTCATTTTCTGTCTCCTGAAGTTGTACTCCAGCCACCGAGTAGTCAAGCTTGGGCCTTCTTGCACTTGTACCCATTCTCATTACCTTACATTTTGAGGTATTGAATTTCATTAGCCACTTTTCTGACCACTCATGCAGATTATTTAGATCCTCCTGAAGTTCTCTACCATTGTTCTCGTTTTTTACTTTCTTCACAATCTTTGCATCATCTGCAAACATATTCATGAATGAATTTACAGACTCTGGTAGGTCATTTACATATACAAGGAACAAAAGTGGCCCTAAAACTGAACCCTGTGGAACTCCACTACTAACTCTTCTCCATTCAGACACTGAGTGTCTTACTCTAACCCTCTGTTCCCTTCCTTCTAAGTAAGTTTTTATCCATTCCAAGACATTTCCACCTATTCTAGCCATTGATTGCAGCTTCCTAATAAGTCTCCCATGTGGAACAGTGTCAAACGCTTTCTGGAAGTCTAGGAATATGCAATCTGCCCAGCCCTCTCTTTCCTGTAAGATTTGGCTTACCTCATCATAAAATTCTAATAAGTTTGTTACTGTTGATCTTCCTTCTCTGAAGCAATGTTGCCTCACTGACAAAAAGTTGAAGGATTCCAAGTGAAGAGAGATATGTTTCCTTAGTAGTTTCTCCATAACTTTGCAAACTATGCTGGTCAAGGAAACTGGTCTATAGTTCAGAGCCGTATCCCTCCTTCCCTTTTTGAAGATAGGTATCACATTTGCTTGTTTCCAGCATCTTGGAATCTCCCCCGACTCCAATGACTCCTTAAATATGATACTTAGTGCCACTGATA
>JAXCGZ010000932.1:20000-34094 GCA_037179515.1 Halocaridina rubra
TTTGTTCCCTCAATATGCCCCTTGAACCTAAATGGCAACGAGAGAGAGAGAGAGAGAGAGAGAGAGAGAGAGAGAGAGAGAGAGAGAGAGAGAGAGAGAGAGAGAGAGAGAGAGAGAGAGAGAGAGAGAGAGAGAGAGAGAGAGAGAGAGAGAGACTTGCAGTTTTTACTCAGAGATGAAAAGATTTTTCATGATTCCATTATCATTCTTTTGGACACTCACTTCCACGGAGCCGATGTCAACCCAAACCCCTTCCTCGGTCCCCCCTAAAATATAAGAAAATCTCCTTCCCCCCCCCCCCAACAAAAATGAAATAAAAAATGAAAATAATAAAACCTGTTAGAAGGAAATGGTCTAATTAAATGCAGGGTTTGGGTAGTCAACTGCCTCGGTTTGAATGTCGATGAGGCTGTATTGCTTTCATCCAATTTTTTTATCCTCTTTCGTTCATATTTTGATCGGTTGAGTCTCGTTTCTCATGAGGGAAAGAAAAGATAAAATGCACCGACTTACTTTATTATGTAAATCAAAGGATTTATTTGGGTTTTATGTATAAGTGGGATAAAACTGAACGAGCTCGTTTTGTTATTCACCTCCTGCTGCGTTGCATGCCAAAAGTGATCTCCCACAGAAAAGACACCCAATGCACCCTGAATGTGTATCCTCTGATATGATATGAGTCCAACAATTTCACATTATGCTAAGTTCATTCTCAAAAATAGTATTTGTATTTCATTAACATTACACTGCACATACTACTTTTTGATAATGTTCTTATTGTGCTGTAAAAATCTATAATTTTTATTATAGAAATATACACACTTACGTGTTAGAGTGAGTTTTCAATGTCGAGTCATGCGACAGCGTTTTTATATTCAAAGACTTATCTCTTTCAAACATTATTCAACAAAGGGCAATGTTCACGGACTTGATTAGCGAAACCTCAGAAATCAATTTGAAGCACCAAGTGAAAACTTTCATCTTTAAAAATATTCACAACGAAATAAGAAGAGGGATTGAGGTATGTCTTGGCTTGTGGTGTTTGCGCGTTCTTTAGGTCGGCCACACCCCTAAAAATAAGGGTGGGTGTTGGAGACAGTGTATATAAATTGATATAGGATAACATAATTTCTGTTCTATGCGCGATACTTCAATTCTCTATATATGTTCTTCGAAACACATTCTTCTTTACAAATTACTGACTTTGGTCATGGATTTTTTAGCCTAAATCTTTCAGAATATGACATCCTCTAATTGCTGACTTTGTGTATGAGCTCAAGGCAATCTATGTCAAGGAATCTAACAAAAGCAGAATTATTTTAACAGCTAGCATGCCAGTCTCAACAAGAAGTTACCGAACATAGTATAAAATAAAACAGAAAAGCATGACTCAGTCTTACAATTTTTATATAAACAATTAATCTCATTTACTGTTCATGATAAATTTACATACAGATATAAAGAACATTATTTGCTTCAGCGATTTTTATGAATATTAAAATTGCTAGATATCATGATACATTTCGGGACTTCCGAAAGAGCACTATAGGTAGTCCGCGATATAGCAAAATTGTATTCCTCTATTTTAAACGGCTTCTTTAAATACAAGACGAATGCACCGACAATGAACACTTATATCGCCATAAAATTCATTTAATATGAAGACTCATCACATCATGAAATCTTTTGGCTTCTCCCGTCAAGGGTCGCCACAGCGGATACATCATCTCCATATCCCCCTATCCCTTTCTTGCTCCTCTGTCACACCACACACCCTCATGTCCTCCTTTACCACATCCATAAGTCTCCTCTCTGGCTTACCTTTCTTCCTTCCACATGGCAGTTACATCCTCAGCAACCTTCTCCGAATACACTCCTCTGGCCAAATATTATCACCTGTGTTCAGATGCTTACTAAACATGTCAGTAATTTAGAGGAAATTTCAGCGTTGTGAAATATACAGATCATTCCACAAGCGACAATTTGTTTTTTATTATTATTTGGATATCTTAACTTCCTTGACTTAATTTCCCTGGTGGTTAACTTTTGCTGTCACCTGAAAAAAATCCTTAACTGAGTCGTGACTTAAAAATGAGGAAGCAATCAGGAGCAATAACCAGAAATAATATCAACGAGCGTTAGCAAGATATAATATCAACTAGCGTTAGCAAGATATAATATCAACGAGCGTTAGCAAGATGTAGCTTATTTAGTCAGGTGGTGTGTTTGCTCAAGTATCTCATTCTCGCTGGTTCAACATCAGAATCAAGACTAATTTCTTTAGCGAGTTAACAGAAATGATTATAATCAGTGTAGAAATTTTAGACTTTTGTCATCAAAATTACAGAATTTAAGAAATATTTTTTATCTTTGCAAAACACAACCATGATTATCTTTACCTGTAATCTGAAGTGTCTATATCAGAATCCTTCCACTCTCTTGTTAAGTCCTCTCCGCTTGGCAATAATTTCCCAAGTACCTAAGAACAGAGAACATTTCTGATGCAAAATACGACACACAACATTTTACTTGGTAGAGTGATATGCAGCAATAAGGCTTTGCCTACATTATTCTTTGACATCCTGTTTAATTTTCAACTACTATTTCACCTCTACTAATGAAAACGTATTTTATTTTGTCCGTTGTTAATTCCTCCTCCATTACATAATTAGTTCGTGTTTTTCTATTTTATTTCAACTTCCTTGTATTTACTTTATGAGCAATGCTATGAAGTATGACTTTTCTGGAGGCTCAGTGTCAAGACTGGCCAAAACTATCATCGTCCGCAAAATTCATTACAAGAATTTTTTTTCATTTCTGTGTTAGGAATTTATATTATTTCTTCATTTATTGATTTCCTTTAACTTAGAAATGACATCGGATATTAAATCAAAAGTTGAAAATACTGGAAATTCCTCAATCTCTCCCGATAGTATTATAATCGAGAGTCAGATCAGAATTTTCTTTCATCGATTTAAATTTATTCACGGTGAAAGATATAATAAATTAAATATACCTTAAAACAGGATGTATAAGATAACATTATAATTAAATGACACTTTAGGGAAAACATTACTCACTTACTGTTTAGATGATTGTTACATATTCTTGTAAGAAGCATATGCAATCCCTCTTATTACATTTAACTATAATTCTATCTTATATATCGGTGTTAAGGAATTTTCAAATTATCATATATTTCACCGTGAATATATTTAAGTCGATGAAAAAATACTTTCAACAGAGAACAGAACAGAATTATTAAATTTGTCTTTAGGTCTTATCTGTTTGTAGACAGAAGAGCCCAGTAATGCAGATATAACTCACTAAATACTCTATAACAAGATAAATTCAATTAAAGCTGAGGTATTTTACTGTTTGATAATACAGGATAAACTTATTCATTCAATAATATACGGTTTTTTATAACTGAATTTTATTGTCTATCAGCTATTGACAACCTTATAATTTTACAACATCGGAAACATATACAGACTCTATTTTTAAGTTAATGGTTGTCAGATATATATTTTAGAGTACCTAGTTAACTTTTCCCAATGGGGAAAAAAAAAACACTTTGGGGAAGAGTCAGATCTGACCGTTGCTAATAATGCTTTCGGATGGGACAGGAATTTTCAGTACTTTTAATTATGTGTTTTGATATGCGATGACATTTCTCTAATTAAAACGAATCTGTGACTGAAGTAAAATAGAGGTTCCTAAAACAGTAGAAAAAAAAAATCATACAACGAATCTTCCGGACGATGATAGTATAAGGGATTAGTATGTATAAGGAAATCAGTGTATAAGTAAAGTGAATCAGATAAAAGTGACCATTGCTGGAAAAAGATTTAAAAGAGAAAATTATGATGAAATTTATCTCAGCAATAGAAAAGCCATATTATTAGAAAACACTGACCTTCGATTTAATAAATATTATCACGTACTTTTTAAATAGTTTTTGTGGATTTTTTTTTTTTGCATAGCTTTAATAGAATCCCAAGGATTCATTGGATATTGCGCAAGGGAAAATTTGTTTTTTACGTATAAATTTATGATTCGCAGGCTTTTTAAAATGACTCCTAAACGAGGATTCTTCGTTTGCTTGTTTCTTATTTTATTTTAAATCAGATAAATAAGTATTGATAATGCTATTCAATATGATACCATGATTTCTATTTAGCTTTTATCATTGTAAAATGATCATCATCTGATTATCATTAATAAAAAAAATATGCTAGCTAATTTATACAGCGCTAAATTCCAAGATAATTAAAACCAGAATAATACTGAGAAATAGAAAATAATTCTTCGAAGCAACGTACCAGAAATATCAAATGCCCTCTGATCATGCAAATTTTTATTCATCGTGAAATGATTTGCAGTAGAGGATGACAATTATACAGTAGCTTCGGGGAACATAAACGATTATCTTGATGTAAATTAAAGTAATTTGAAAAACCCAAATTATAATACAGAAGTGAGTATTTGTGGAGAGACCTCGTTTAGTCTGGAAATCAGAGACCGTGTTTCAATTTGAATATTCATACAGTAAACAATTATGGAGACATTAGAGAGCATTGGCGTAGTCCTACAATCACCTCAGACTAATCACTCATACCGTTCTTGACTCTCTCTCATGCTCTACTATTCATGTAAAAATTCTTGACTGCATTCAACAGTCTTTCACTTCTTCCATACTATCCCATTACTCTCCACAAGTCCTCTCTATCGATTCTAGTAAAAAAGATTTCCTAGTCCATAAAAGCCCCCAAACTGTCCCTAGCTTTCTCTAAGGATTTCTCACACACGTGTCTTACCACAAACACCTGATCCATCCATCCTCTTCCTCTCCTAAACCTACACTGTTCTTCCCTGATCAATCTTTCAGTACCTTCCTTAATTTTCTCAACATTACTCCTCCATATACCTCGTCAGCTGCACTCAACAAACAAATTTCTCAAAACCACTTCACTCATACTTATCTCCCTTCCCAATATAAAGTGGTTTTAAACATGCGCTCCTACTATCAACTGTCATCCTTCCTTTCCTGAAACGTACATTTATACAATCTAACTATCTATTCTTCTAATGCCTCCCTACCTTTTGTCAAGCATTCTACATGACACCCATCAATAACTAGTGCTTTACCTGCTTTCATTAGTCTCATTGCCAATTGTGCCACCTCTTTTGTTATTTTTCAATAGATCTCTCTACCTAGCATTGGCATTTTCCATTCATTTCCCAAAGTCACAAGCTCTGCTCCTCTTTTATCTTCCTCACTAAACAGTTCCTTGAAATACATAGCCTATATCTCTCTCGCCTTCTTTCCATCTCCTAGCAATTCCCCAGCTACTCCTTTCATTCTCCTCTCCCTACCAACTCAACTTTCCACTCTCTTTTCACTTCTTTCCAATACATCTTTATATTCCTTTCAAAATTCTCAGACAAGCTCCTCATCGACCTTACATCCTCTTCTCTCTTTACCTCCCTCACCATGAGCTTCGCTAACTTCATCTTTGCGCTATTCCCATCATACGCCTTTACATTACCTATGTGCAACCATACGTCATTTGACTTCTTCTTTTCAGCCAATACTGCACTCACCCAGTCATTTCACCATACACTACCTTTCCTTTTACTTCCACCTGTTAGTCTCATTCCATACACTATCTCTGCACATGTCAAAGCTTCCTCTCTAAAACACTTCCTTTCTCCTTCCTCCGCTCCCTCCTCTACAGTTCCTTTCACTATAATATATCACTTTTACTCCTCTAGGTCTTTGTCAAAATTAAAATACACACCATTATTAATAAAATAACTAAACTATATTTCATCTAATACCGGCAGAGAGGAAAGCACCGAAACAAAAGCACGTGGTGTTTGTTTATAATATCAGAGGAAAAAACATCGTAGCACCTGTGGGATCAAAGCTAATTAAGGGAATTAAGTTGAGAAAATATTATGACTATAATTTAGAGCTGATGTGACATTGCTTTGTAGCTCCATTTGTTACCCAGTTAGTCTCGCATAGAATGGAGGAACATAGTAATTTATCATTAATGAATAAAAAAAAATATATCATCAAGATCTTAATTGAGCAATTACACAGTCCAAGAACCAGGGTAATCTCAAGTATATAATCTAGATCT
The DNA here is from genome assembly GCA_037179515.1 of Halocaridina rubra. Classification (NCBI taxonomy): domain Eukaryota; kingdom Metazoa; phylum Arthropoda; class Malacostraca; order Decapoda; family Atyidae; genus Halocaridina; species Halocaridina rubra. The sequence goes on from JAXCGZ010000932.1 coordinate 26,153, forward strand.
TTATTAACTACATCCGCATAGATGATTATTTGGTATGTACTATTTGGATCAAATTGCTAAAGATTTTATGAAATTGCAAATAATAATAAATCGCTCAGTCGTAAAAATAATAGTAACATATCTTAGTTTTAGGCATTTTTAAAATATATTGCAGAACAATATGTTAAATCTCATAAAAATATATATTACATACATGCGTATCTAACTATTCCAAAACGAATATATTCAAATACATATCATGGACCAACTCATAATGTTTTGTCTAATAATGCATATATATGGTATTTCATAACAGAAGCCACTATTAATCCTCTATATTTCCTAAATATATCTATCAAAGTAAGATAGATTCATTATCAAACAACAATAAATGTGTTTTGCTGACTGGGATTTGCTTTGTTAAGAACCAGGAATCTATGTAAAGATGCATATACATACATACATATACACATACCTCATTCCCCCTCGTAAGGGGGGTGACAGAGCCAAGAAACGTGCATTCACCACGCTCCACACATACCTCAACCACTTCACTCAGTTCCTTGGGGATAAAGAGTTTCCACGTTTCTCCCCTTCCACATTGCTTTTGTCATCCATAAGGTAGGCGGGCAAGGATATTCCACAATGAGGCCCGACAGCTTTAGCTTTATCTCATGGCAACTCCCCTCACATCCGTCCATCACAGTTCACTAAGGTAGCAGTTGCGAGAAATTCTTTTGGCCCTCGTCATCTATGTAAAATCTTCCTCCACTCATTCCTATCTCTAGCAAACACTTTTCCCTGTTCCACTGACATTCCATGTACATTCAGTGCTCTTTTCACGCCATCCACCATATAATTCTAGGTCTCCCTCATGACCTAACTCCAATCACTTCTGCACTCCACACTCTCTTCCCTATTCGTTCAGCGCTCATCCTTTACATGTGTCCAAACCAACTCACCACTCTCTACAATCACTCGTCCACTCCTTGATACATGCAATCCCAGATACTTAAAGCTCTCAACTTCTTCAAGCAAGTCCCCATTCACTCCTACATTCAGTCTGCTAACATTAACATTATTCGTTCATCTCATGACTTTACTTTTATCGATATTCACTGCAACTTTTTTCTTTCACACACTAAAAAACTCAGACACCATATAATGCAATTCATTTTCAGTATAAGCCACCAGAACAGTATCATCCCCAAATAGCAATTGATTCAATTTCCACAACCTTCCATCCTCACCTACCTGTTCCTAAGCTCTGTCTAATACTCTTTCATTTATTCCCTTACATCTCCATGTACATACACATTAAGCAACCATGGCGATATTACACAACCTTGACATAACCCTACATTCACCTCAAACCAATCACTCATACTATCCCCAACTCTCATATATGCTCGACTATTCAGGTAGCAACTCTTCACCACATTCAACAATCTTCCACTTATTCCATACATCCACAACACCCTCCACAACCCCTCTCTACCTAACCTGTCATTAGCTTTCTCTAAGTCCAAAAACACAAAAACAAAAAGTGTCCTTACCTTTCTCCAATAACTTCTCACACACCTGTCTTACTGCAAACACCTGATCCACATATCCTCTTCCTCTCTTGAACCCACACTGTTTTTCCCTAATCAATTCTCAGTATCTTTACTAATTCTCTCGATTAACACTCTTCCATACACCTTACCAACTACTCTCAACAAACTAGTTCTTCCAAAATTACTAATTATCCCCTTTCCCTTTGTATATGTGACCTACACATTCAGTTCTCTAATCAACTGGGACCTATCCTGAAACATACATTCAGCAATCTAACCATCTATTTTACTAATGCATTCCCACCTTTTGCCAATTGACAAGCATTCAGCATGACACCCATCACTGGTGCTTTACCTGCTTTCATTGCTCTCAATGTCATATGTAAATCCTCTTATGTTATTGCTTTATCCGTTAAGATAACACTATGAAATTTTATTGTTAACTGAATTCTTTTCGAATATTTATTTCGCTACGTATCTTTTTAATTCACTCAACGGTTATTGTATTTAGCATGCACTTATAATAGTTTTAAATCTTTAAGATATTTTTCATAAGATTAGAATGTAATTTCTTTTACAGTGTTGATATTCATATTTTTTTTTTATTGTAGACTTCAAAGCTTTAAGATTTTGTCATGTTAGGTCATTAACCTTGTAGTTTTAAATCAAATTATTTTTTGTAACTATTTTTTCTTTCTTTACTGCGGTGTGTGTTCTTTTGTGTGTGCTCTATAAATATGTATTGATATTTCAATAATGATATTGAATGCTGTGTGTTTGCATATACACAATATTTTACAAACTTATTTCTATCAATAATTTTATCATTTGAAAAAGGATTGTATGTTTTTTAGTCTTACTGTATTATTGAATTTCTTGAAAAGCTTTTGTGTTAATTAATTGTTTTTAAGAAACTGTTTTACTTAAGTAATTTGTATTTTTTAACCTAATGATGACTGAATAGTGCTAAGAGTGTTTCAATGTAATTGACAATGACAATGGAGGTAATAGTTTGATCCTTTTTATTTGTAGGAGTTGATTAATCTACATGTAATAAAAGTGTGATATAAATGTATATCATAATGTTAAAATATATATATTTGGAATATTTATGTAATGTATTTCACAATGTATTTGAAGAGGCCAAATAAAGATGAACTAACGCGAACTAAACTATACCATCTATCGATCAATAAGTTTAACTCTCTATATATCTATCTATCTATCTATCTATCTAACAACATCTATCTATCTATCTATCTATCTATCTATAAATATGTTACATCCACTACAGGCCATTCGTAATTTATGAATGTGATAGTCCAGACTAAAGTATGTGTAATGAAGCTAGTAGGATGAGGCCTCCAGGCAATTAAATCTTGAGGTTGGATTTAATTTTATTCATACAAATGACTAGAAATATCATAGTCTTATATGTAAAGAAAACTAAATGCCTCGAGGCAACTTTCTCTGTAAATGGTTCTAGGCACTATAACACCAATTGTGAAAGGTAAACTGGGTCCTGTGATAATTATCATCCAGCTATGTCATTTTCTAATTCTAAAACTTACTAGAGTAGTGCATGTTGCATATATTTTCTAATTCTACTGTAGATGATAGACAACATGGTCACCGACCCAAGTATTCAACTATTACAGCTTGTATGGTGCACTAGGAGAGTGCATTTTGCTATTACAAAAGTCATTCATGAGTTTGCAGTTTACGTATAGATATATCTATAAACATTTGACCTATAAGATAGTAATGAAAAAAACAACTGAAGTCTGCTCTCATCTGATTATGTGCTGTTAGTGCAATCAAAATGTGAATGAAAGTTTATTGTATTCTCTATTCTGATGAGTGGAAAGCATGTGATGGTGTACATCAAGGTACCGTTTCACCTATCTACTATATACACATTAACTCGCTTATCAGTAAGACCTCTTCCGCTAAGCCTGGATGCACGCTTCTAATATACATTGCGTGTGCTGATGAATTAATGTTGGTGGTTCCCTCCCCCTCAGAAATCCGAATGCCCATTGATATTGGTCACACCAATACCACATTTCTCAAATCAAATTCTATTGTTGGTGAGACCAAGAGCATGGTTTTTAGACCCTCGTTGTGTAAGCTACACTTATACCAATTATAAGACTAATAACTTGTAACTTGATATTGTATCGTCTTTTTATATCTTATATATATCATTCAATAGAGTTTAGTCTAGGCAGAGGATATCACAAGCAATGTAAAAATAAAATGCATAAAGAAGACAATTGTCGTTTTAAGGAATTTTATTTCACTTAGAGATTTGTGGTGCTTTCTGTATGAAAAGTACTGTATACAGAACTATGGCAGTGAACTATAGGTCAGCCGTAAGTGTTCAGTAGGAGCCTGACATCAGTTATTTATGGCCTACCATAAGATAATAAGAAAGATATTAGGGTGTTATTCAGATGAAAGTAACCAATATGTATACTAAGAAGCTTGTTTACTTTCATTTTAAAATTCATGCTTATATATATATATATATATATATATATATATATAATATATATATATATATATATATATATATATATATATATATATATATATATATATACAAATGAGCACATTACACATGTGAAAACATGAATCATTTATTTACCCCGACTGGGACTCGAACCTAGGACTTATGATTACTAAGTCAAGGCGCTACCACTACACCACAGAAGGTTAAATGGAATCCAACCTTATAGCTTATATCTGCTATACTTAGGAATGAACGCATTCTAACTGAATGCCACTATGTTCATATTGCAGATTCCCAACCTCTCTCGTGGCTTCATTTTAGCATTTAATTCAATTCTCAATCTCATTCGGGCCATGAAATACAAAATAAGCACATTACACATGTGAAAACATGAATCATTTTTTTACCCCGACCGGGACTCGAACCTAGGACTTATGATTACTAAGTCAAGGCGCTACCACTACACCACAGAAGGTTAAAAGGAATCCAAACTTATAGCTTATATCTGCTATATTTAGGAATGAATGCATTCTAACTGAATGCCACTATGTTCATATTACAGATTCCCCAACCTCACTCGTGGCTTCATTTTAGCATTTAATTCAATTCCCAATCTCATTCGGGCCATGAAATACAAATAAGCACATTACACATGTGAAAACATGAATCATTTTTTTACCCCGACCGGGACTCGAACCTGGGACTTATGATTACTAAGTCAAGGCGCTACCACTACACCACAGAAGGTTAAAAGGAATCCAACCTTATAGCTTATATCTGCTATACTTAGGAATGAACGCATTCTAACTGAATGCCACTATGTTCATATTACAGATTCCCCAACCTCACTCGTGGATTCATTTTAGCATTTAATTCAATTCCTTATCTCATGCGGGCCATGAAATTATCAAATAAGCACATTATATATGTGAAAACATGAATCATTTTTTACCCCGACTGGGACTCGAACCTAGGACTTATGATCACTAAGTCAAGGCGCTACCACTACACCACAGAAGGTTAAAAGGAATCCAACCTTATAGCTTATATCTGCTATACTTAGGAATGAACGCATTCTAACTGAATGCCACTATGTTCATATTACAGATTCCCCAACCTCACTCGTGGCTTCATTTTAGCATTTAATTCAATTCCCAATCTCATTCGCCCCATGAAATTATCAAATAAGCACATTATATATGTGAAAACATGAATAATTTTTTACCCCGACTGGGACTCGAACCTAGGACTTATGATCACTAAGTCAAGGCGCTACCACTACACCACAGAAGGTTAAAAGGAATCCAACCTTATAGCTTATATCTGCTATACTTAGGAATGAACGCATTCTAACTGAATGCCACTATGTTCATATTACAGATTCCCCAACCTCACTCGTGGCTTCATTTTAGCATTTAATTCAATTCCCAATCTCATTCGGGCCATGAAATTATCAAATAAGCACATTACATATGTGAAAACATGAATCATTTTTTACCCCGACAGCGACTCAAACCTAGGACTTATGATTACTAAGTCAAGGTGCTACCACTATACCACAGAAGGTTAAAAGGAATCCAACCTTATAGCTTATATCTGCTATGCTTAGGAATGAACGCATTCTAACTAAATGCCACTATGTTCATATTACAGATTCCCCAACCTCACTCTTGGCTTCATTTTAGCATTTAATTCAATTCCCAATCTCATTCGGGCCATGAAATTATCAAATAAGCACATTACATATGTGAAAACATGAATAATTTTTTTACCCCGACCGGGACTCTAACCTAGGACTTATGATTACTAAGTCAAGGCGTTACCACTACACCACAGAAGGTTAAAAGGAATCCAACCTTATAGCTTATAAGGTTAGAATGCGGTCATTCCTAAGAATAGCAGATATAAGCTATAAGCTTGGATTCCTTTTAACCTTCTGTGGTGTAGTGATAGCGCCTTGACTTAGTAATCATAAGTCCTAGGTTCGAGTCCCGGTCAGGGTAAAAAATGATTCATGTTTTCACATATGTAATGTGCTTATTTGATAATTTCATGGCCCAAATGAGATTGGGAATTGAATTAAATGCTAAAATGAAGCATCGAGCGAGGTTGGGGAATCTGCAATATGAACATAGTGGCATATAGTTAGAATGCGTTCATTCCTAAGTATAGCAGATATAAGCTATAAGGTTGGATTCCTTTTAACCTTCTGTGGTGTAATGGTAGCGCCTTGACTTAGTAATCATAAGTCATAGGTTCGAGTCCCGGTCGGGGTAAAAAATTATTCATGTTTTCACATATGTAATGTACTTATTTGATAATTTCATGGGTCGAATGAGACTGGGAATTGAATTAAATGCTAAAATGAAGCCACGAGTGAGGTTGGGGAATCTGCAATATGAACATAGTGGCATTCAGTTAGAATGCTTTCATTCCTAAGTATAGCAGATATAAGCTATAAGGTTGGATTCCTTTTAACCTTCTGTGGTGTTGTGGTATCGCCTTGATTTAGTAATCATAAGTCCTAGGATCGAGTCCCGGTAGGGGTAAAAAATTATTCATGTTTTCACATATGTAATGTGCTTATTTGATAATTTCATGGCCCGAACGAGATTGGGATTTGAATTAAATGCTAAAATGAAGCCACGAGTGAGGTTGGGGAATCTGTAATATGAACATAGTGGCATTCAGTTAGAATGCGTTCATTCCTAAGTATAGCAGATATAAGCTATAAGGTTGGATTCCTTTTAACCTTCTGTGGTGTAGTGGTAGCGCCTTGACTAAGTAATCATAAGTCCTAGGTTCGAGTCCCGGTCAGGGTAAAAATGATTCATGTTTTCACATATGTAATGTGCTTATTTGATAATTTCATGGCCCGAATGAGATTGGGAATTGAATTAAATGCTAAAATGAAGCCACGAGTGAGGCTGGGGAATCTGTAATATGAAAATAGTAGCATTCAGTTAGATTGTGTTCACTCCAAAGTATAGCAGATTTAATCTATAAGGTTGGATTCCTTTTAACCTTCTGTGGTGTAGTGGTAGCGCCTTGTCTTAGTAATCATAAGTCCTAGGTTCGAGTCCCGGTCGGGGTAAAAAATGATTCATGTTTTCACATATGTAATGTGCTTATTTGATAATTTCATGGGGCGAATGAGATAGGGAATTGAATTAAATGCTAAAATGAAGCCACGAGTGAGGTTGGGGAATCTGTAATATGAACATAGTGGCATTCAGTTAGAATGCGTTCATTCCTAAGTATAGCAGATATAAGCTATAAGGTTGGATTCCTTTTAACCTTCTGTGGTGTAGTGGTAGCGCCTTGTCTTAGAAATCATAAGTCCTAGGTTCGAGTCCCGGTCGGGGTAAAAAATTATTCATGTTTTCACATATGTAATGCGCTTATTTGATAATTTCATGGCCCGAATGAGATTGAGAATAGAATTAAATGCTAAAATGAAGCCACGAGTGAGGTTGGGGAATCCGTAATATGAACATAGTGGCATTCAGTTAGAATGCGTTCATTCCTAAGTATAGCAGATATAAGCTATAAGGTTGGATTCCTTTTAACCTTCTGTGGTGTAATGGTAGCTCCTTGACTTAGTAATCATAAGTCCTAGGTTCGAGTCCCGGTCGGGGTAAAAAATCATTTATGTTTTCACATATGTAATGTGCTTATTTGATAATTTCATTGCCCGAATGAGATTGGGATTTGAATTAAATGCTAAAATGAAGCCACGAGTGAGGTTGGGGAATCTGTAATATGAACATAGTGGCATTCAGTTAGAATGCGTTCATTCCTAAGTATAGCAAATATAAGCTATAAGGTTGGATTCCTTTTAACCTTCTGTGGTGTAGTGGCAGCGCCTTGAGTTAGTAATCATAAGTCATAT
>JAXCGZ010000933.1:0-34061 GCA_037179515.1 Halocaridina rubra
AGAGATGTTTTACCACGAGGTCAGAACTTAATACAGATCTGCTCATTTTTACTTAATGATGACAACCTTGATGTTATTCTTGCTCGTTTTCCTCACTTTGGTGGCCATTAATTATATTGAATTATACATATATTTTCTGTATGTTGCTATATAATTCTGTTTGTGCATTCTGCGTTTCTCTGAGCTTTACTTTTGCATATAATGTACTCTGTGCTGCCATTCTGTGAGTTGTGTGTTAGTATGCAGCAATGTTTTATCAATATGTACACCTCCCTGTAAACCATGTTCAATTCTTGATTTTATATCCATTTGAAGCATTATTTGTATGAACTCTCTCTCTCTCTCTCTCTCTCTCTCTCTCTCTCTCTCTCTCTCTCTCTCTCTCTCTCTCTCTCTCTCTCTCTCTCTCTCTCTCTCTCTCTCTCTCTCTCTCTCTCTCACACACACACACACACACACACACACACACACACACACACACACACACACACACACACACACACACACACACACACACACACACACACACACACACACACACACACACATTAGGAAGCTGCAATCAATGGCTAGAATAGGTGGAAATGTCTTGGAATGGATAAAAACTTACTTAGAAGGAAGGGAACAGAGGGTTAGAGTAAGACACTCAGTGTCTGAATGGAGAAGAGTTAGTAGTGGAGTTCCACAGGGTTCAGTTTTAGGGCCACTTTTGTTCCTTGTATATGTAAATGACCTACCAGAGTCTGTAAATTCATTCATGAATATGTTTGCAGATGATGCAAAGATTGTGAAGAAAGTAAAAAACGAGAACAATGGTAGAGAACTTCAGGAGGATCTAAATAATCTGCATGAGTGGTCAGAAAAGTGGCTAATGAAATTCAATACTTCAAAATGTAAGGTAATGAGAATGGGTACAAGTGCAAGAAGGCCCAAGCTTGACTACTCGGTGGCTGGAGTACAACTTCAAGAGACAGAAAATGAGAGAGATCTAGGAGTAAACATACTGGCAGATTTGTCTCCAGAAATACATATAAATGGCGTAGTAAGGGCAGCATATGCATTCTTATCAAATGTAAGGGTAGCCTTCAGGCACATGGACAAGGAAATGTTCAGAAATATTTATGTAACCTATGTGAGGCCAAAACTCGAATATGCAGCCCCCTTTTGGAATCCGCACTTGAAAAAGCACATAGCTAAGCTTGAAAAAGTTCAAAGACATGCCACGAAACTGGTGCCAGAAATACGCAATCTCAGTTATGATGAGAGGCTGAGGGAATTAGACTTACCATCACTCGAAGCTAGAAGAGTGAGGGGGGATATGGTGACAGTCTTTGAATTCCTTCATGGTTATGATAGAGTGGATAGGGATCGATATTTTGATATGGCTGGCTCTAGAACTAGAGGTCATAGTTTGAAGCTTCGTAAGAAAACTTCTTTGCAGGATGTAAGGAAATACTTTTTCAGTGTAAGAGTAGTTGATAATTGGAATTGGCTAAGCGAGGAGGTAGTTAATGCTATCTCAATCCATAGTTTTAAGGACAGGTATGATAAGTATCACTAAGTCTAAAATGGAACCGATGAGGAGACGGGAAGATACGAGCTTTGGGCTCTTTCCCGTAAACACAATTAGGTAATCACAATTAGGTAATCACACACACACACTTGAAAAGCACATAGCTAAGCTTGAAAAAGTTCAAAGACATGCCACGAAACTGGTGCCAGAAATACGCAATCTCGGTTATGATGAGAGGCTGAGGGAATTAGACTTGCCATCACTCGAAGCTAGAAGAGTAAGGGGGGATATGGTGACAGTCTTTAAATTCCTTCATGGTTATGATAGAGTGGATAGGGATCGATATTTCGATATGGCTGGCTCTAGAACTAGAGGTCATAGTTTGAAGCTTGGTAAGAAAACTTCTTTGCAGGATGTAAGGAAATACTTTTTCAGTGTAAGAGTAGTTGATAATTGGAATTCGCTAAGCGAGGAGGTAGTTAATGCTATCTCAATCCATAGTTTTAAGGACAGGTACGATAAGTATCACTAAGTCTAAAATGGAACCGATCAGGAGACGGGAAGAGACGAGCTTTGGGCTCTTTCCCGTAAACACAATTAGGTAATCACAATTAGGTAATCACACACACACACACACACACACTTCCGTACTGAAACACGTTGTTTCAGTACGGAAGGGGCAAAAGATATGTGTGTGTGTGAGCGGTAGTTCGGTTCCGGGACCCGGCACGAGACAGGAAAACCGTGGAGTAGGATCAGCCTATATGTACATAGATATTTTAATTTATTTTTACGTTTACACTGTATAAACCCTCCCTGTACTGTTAACAAACCACCCTCTACTTCATAAATAACAGCATGCAACGTAAATTTATATGAAAGTCATAGATAAAATTACAGTGAATGAAGTGGTAATTACATGACATACTCATGTACATAGATATTTTACAATAATAATTTGCCCCCCCCAAAAAACCGCGATACAGTGAAAACGCTAACCAAGAAACGCGATACAGCGGGGGATCACTGTATATATATATATATATATATATATATATATATATATATATATATATATATATATATATATATATATATATATATATATATATATATATATATATATATATATATATATATATATATATATAATTTATTATGACTGCAGGAATTCGAATAGTAAAAGAGACTAATTTAAAATGAGCATTATTATGAAATATAAGTATAGAAATCTGTTCTTACTTCAAAATGCCAGTCTCAGTTGTATATATACTGTACTGCTATTCCTGACACAGTATTTTTATTTATAGTTTTATTATTCTTATTATGATCATGATTGCTATTATTGTTATGATTATTATGTTGACTGTTATTGTTGCTATCACTCCATGGCCTTTTTGCAAATTATTATTTCCGTAATACTATCAGCAGTAACCAAATGATTTGTATTTTTTATCTTGAATTCATGCTCTTATGTTACTGTAGTCACTGTTAATAAGAATATTTCTTTAGTGGTTGTTCTCAGCATTTCATGACTTTTCTTTTTGATATCTATAGTATAGTATTGTTATGTATCAGTTACTCGGCTAAGTCCTAAGTATCTTGGAATAATAATCTAATGGTGTAGACACATACTTTCAATTACCACCCTATTTTCAGGCAGCCCCAACCTGCAATTTAAAATTTTATTTTCACAAACCAGTCTCTTTTACCCATTGGAGAGATTGCAAGCGCCTGCAGATGCAGGGGAGGCAAAGTATACCCTTTGAGTGGTTACATATGGCCATTGTTTGATCTCAGAGATCATATCTATTCTCTCTTGAATTTGTATTAACGACATTAGGCCCCAGTTTCCGGCCCTAGAATCTACTCCAGGCTATGTTCATATTTTTCAGCTGGAGGGAGATCCACCTCCGATGGGCAGGTGCGTGAGAGGTGGTCCTAGGACCACCTCAAGATTCACAAAATGCAGGGGGGGTAGAGGCTCATGACAAATATATCGGCGCTCTCCCATTGTCCGGCCGTGTCTCCAGAAACAGAATTCATGGTACGGGGTTACAACCTGGACCTGTTCGTAGCGTAGATGGTTAGGGGTTGGGGGAAACATGTGTGGGAATAAGCCACTGGGCCACTGGGGAAATGAAAGTCCCTATAATTAAAAATTTTAAAATACAATAATTTAAAAAAATGGAATTGAAAATCCCTATAATTAAGAAAGTTAAGTAATTAAAAATTTAAAAATGTCCCCAAAGGGAAATAATGTCTTTTCAGCTACGTATTCAAACTGATAAAGATGGGAAAGAAAAAAAATATTGTAATTTTTTTTTTTAATATTAAGATTAGAATTATTAACCTCAAAAACTCCCCTAGATTTAAATTTAATATGGTAAGTGTCATTAATGAATAGTTGTCATTCATCAATGGTGCATATGTTTGATTTTTTTTTTCTCACTATAATATTTGTTTTGTTCTATGATTGAATATTTGCAGAGATCATATCCAACTGTATTTTATATTATTTAAGTAACGTAATTATGTTCATTTAGTTTCTCTCTTATATCATTTTGTCCTTGAATAGTAGTTACAGATTGTAATTGTGATGTTAAGTTTTCTGTTAAACTATTATCATTGTTTTAAGTCATGATTGAATATATGCAGAGATCATATCCAACTGTATTTTATATTATTTAAGTAACGTAATTATGTTCGTTTAGTTTCTCTCTTATATAATTTTGTCCTTGAATAGTAGTTACATATTGTAATTGTGAATATTTTTAACTCTCTTTTCACACCATGACAAATGTTTTGTTTTAGTAATAAATATTTGCATTGATATTATCCAAATATATTGTATATTATTTGAGTAATGTAATAGCTTAATTAGTTTTATTCTTAAATAATTTTGTCAATGATTACTAGCTATATATTGCAATTGTGAATACTTAATTTTGATATTTTTTCTTTAATAAGAATGCTTATTGTAAGGAACATACTTTTCTTTGTTAGTTTTTTTCTGAAATCAAATGTTCTGTATGTATGAGAATGTCTTTCATGAGAATTTTAATAAGCATTAAGAGCATAATAAGTTTTATATTCCTGTAATCTGTTTAGATAGTTATATGAAATTGTAATAGTTTCCTAAGTCAGTTGATTAGATAGTTCTGCCCCGTTTTTTTGTAAAATAATGATAGTTAGAAAGTATGAGGCTCTCAAAAAGTGTTTAATGCTTCGTCTGAAATATAATATTTCTGAGTGGTTGTGGGGAGCGTCATAAGGAAAGTCAAGTGTTGCTTTCAGGCCTCTCACATAGACGCCAAGAGCTGGCAGAGGTCAGAGGGCGCCACCTAAAACCCACCCGCCAGAGAGGAGAGCATACACAGAGTGCATCAGTTAGGAGTTAGACCTTGCTGTGGGCAGAACTATGTCCTAAACAGAAGTTTCCCCCTAAGGGGACGGGGAACTGTGAACTGTGTTAGTTGGGAGCTTTGAGGCGTAGCATAAGTTATCTCTAATAAACACTGTTAAAAGAACGATGCATATCTGTTAAGCGCTACCCACCATTATAATGAATAATACGACTTGAATGTCATGCCGACTTTATCGTATGGTGGAAGCCCATACGTCTATATATATATATATATATATATATATATATATATATATATATATATATATATATATATATATATATATATATATATATATATATATATATATATATATATATATATATATATATATATATATATATATATATATATATATATATATATATATATATATATATATATATATATATATATATATATATATATATATATATATATATATATATATATATATATATATATATATATATATATATATATATATATATATATATATATATATATATATATATATATATATATATATATATATATATATATATATATATATATATATATATATATATATATATATATATATATATATATATATATATATATATATATATATATATATATATATATATATATATATATATATATATATATATATATATATATATATATAATGAACATATAAACACATGACATGGATGAGTATGGGTCAGCTACAAGGGAAAAATGAAACAACTGAGTGCTGATAAGATTCAGACTACCCCATGGTGGGGCATTAGAAAGGACATCCAACCTTAATTTCCAAGCTTCAGTCCGTCTTTGTCCATCCCCATATGGGGATTAGTAGTGACACAATGAAAAATATATTCTCAGATGTTTGTCCCAAAAATCTGGTGATGCTCAATATCCAAAGGTATTTCTTGAATATTATACATCACCTGATTTCTTGGACTAGCACCAGGAAGTAATAAAGTTTAAGCACTCGTTGTTGAGTACTCAATCCTACAAAAAAGTCATCTGGCCACTTTAGAAGAAGCTCTTCTAAACCAGTTTCTTCTTACAGCTGAATTCTTTGTAGCAGTTAATTCATAAGGCTTAAGCACTCGTTATCTTGATCTCCTGTTCTGTAAAGGGCTCACATTTGGAGATCAGTGAAAGATGAATTGTAATTTATGGTACAATCTGTTTGTGAAGTTTTCTCTTTCCCATATCTCTTAACATTATGAAAACTTGAGTCAATACGGCACTTTACAAAGATTTCACGGGGAGAGTGAATATGGGATAAATCTACGTATCTGAGAATTGAGGTAAGTTCCAGTAAAGGAGGATTAAGCTGTAGTCTGTGATGTTCCATACATTATTTTAATTTTTGTTTACTCTCAGCTACTGTGTAGTAGTACACTCCTATTTCTTCCATGAACTTATATATAATGACAAAAGGATGATTACCTGTTACTTTACTCAGATATTTTTTTTTTCCAGGAACACCTACCTCTTTACCATGGAATTGAGTTCTGTTGGTGTTTTGACCAATTTTCCAGGGTATAATGATAGCCTTCTTGAAACGCAGTCTAATCTGCTTTCTCTTGCCCCCAATGCTATGACAGAAATTCCGCTTGCTTTCAAGCCCTCTGTAGAAGACGTAGGCAAAAAAATTAAGGTAGGTGATGCTGGTATCATATTAGCACAGTTTGATGCTAATTTTATGGATTAGATTTATTCATGATATTATTATGAAAAAGAAATTTAACTTACATAATTAAAGGTGCCTTTATATTAAGGAAATGTTGTGGGTCTCCTCATTGTAGGAATATGTATTAGGGGCAGTGATGTTGTCATATATGTGCAGGCTTTTTGCTTTTGATGTTTCATTGTACCAGGTACTTGTTCTAACAATGTATTGAGGGAACATGGTCATATATGTTTGATATATAGTACCTATATTGTTAAGTTAAGCAATGGATGCCAACTGCCACAGCCAACACCTCCCCCTCCCATGGAGCACGAGAACCTGGGAGATGCTTTTGTCACCTGGGCAGTTACCTCTCAGTGCTCATAACAAAACATTTTTTTCTTTATTGAGTAATGATTTTCAAGTCGCCATTTCTTTCTAACTCTTTTTACCAGACGAAATAGAGAGCAATTCAGGTTCCAACTACAAACACATATGGTCAACATGCTCCACACCCATCACTTCGAGCTAATTCACAATGGTTCAGTTTTCTGCAACTCTTGTTGAAACTGGACCCCTTCACCTGCAGAACAGTTGTTACCATGGAGCACTACACAAACACTTGGATCTCCTCGCAATGCATCCTACACTCTCCTCATACCCATCCCCTACTCCTTCTACATATCATCCCCCAATCTGCACATTCTTCCCACACCATCAACATCCCAATCCTCGCCTCATCCATCATGACAACCTCCTACTGCCTCTCTCCCTTCCACACCCCCTCCTCATACCGTGCAACAACACCTAAGACTCACCAAATACATCAACATTCTACATTTAAAAATATATGGCATAAAAACCAAAAACAAAAAGTGCACACACACTTCATCAAATAACACAATTTATTCATTGTAGTACATAGGACACTACTCGTTGCAATTAACATAAGTAATGGCCATGATGTCATCCTCTCCCACTACTTCGCAAATGAAATTTTTTAACACAAGCCTGCACTATAACACAAAAAGATGGCTTGTCAGCTACATTCCTGGCAGGTGTGCGCATGTATCATTTGCTGGTCAGTCATCAAACATCAGGAACTTTACAAACTGAGTCCCTCAAAAAATACTTCAGACATTGAGAATGCAGCATATGATAGGATGTGCCCTGTGTTTAAAATTGAAGTTGTAAAAATTATCAGTAATATGAATCATGGCTTTTGATATTCTTATTACATTGCGCATTGATAAACATACAATCTCTGTTAAATAAAACACTTGACATTTGAGAATTGATAAATGAGCTTTCGTTAGATATACCAATATTAACTGAGACATGGTTAAAAAAAGATACATGCATATTCATGTACACATAGCCTCATTCCCCCTTGTAAGGAGGGTGGCCAAGCCAAGAAACACACATTCACCATGATCCATACATACCTCGACCACTCCTCTTAGCTCCTTGGGAATAAATGGCTGCCATGTTTCTCCCCCATTCACCTTGCTTGGGTTACCCAGAAGTTAGGCGGGTGAGGATATTTTACAATGAGGCCCGACATCCGCAGATGGTTTACCCCCACCGCTTCATCACATGGCAACTCCCCTGACACTCGTCCATCATAGTTCTCTGAGTTAGTAGGTGCGAGAGATCCCTTTGGCTTGTGTAATCTATAAACAATCTTCCTCCACTCATTCCTATCTCTTGTACGCACTCTTCCCTGCTCCAATGACGTTCCAAGAACATTCCATTCCCTTATCACGCCATCCATCCATCTCATTCTAGGTCTCCCTCTTGAGCTAACTCCAATCACTTCTACACTCCACACTCTCTTCACTATTCGTTAATTGCTTTTCCCTTCCATGTGTCCAAACCAACTCAACACACACTGATCTAACCTATCCGACAGTTTTCTTTCAACACTTGTTCTCTGCCTGACATCCTCATTTCTTACTGTATTTATTCTAGATACACCAATCATACTTCTAAAAAAAAAAGATAATATTTCGAAAATAAACAAACTTACTCCGAATATACACATCCTATCATGTGGATAAAGAAGACAGAGCTGTTGGAAGTGTACCCATATGCCTATCAAGGAGGAAATTTATTCTTTTATCGATAAAACTCCTTGTTGTCGAGGTCTTCTCAAATGATATTGCTTTTCCTTTATCGTTTTTCCCATCGCTTAAAATATATTTTCATCTTCATTTACTGATTGACTTTTAGTCATCATACTCCGGTAATATGCTAATTAAGTGTGAGCTGCATAGTATATATGTTGTAATGTGCATTAACGTAACCGTGAGTAAATAACTGCTAAGCGATGGGGGTAAACCAGCTGCGGCTGTTGGGCCTCACTGTAGAATATCCTAATCCACCTACCTTGTGGATGACCCAAGCAGGGTGAGAGGGGGGAAAATGTGGCAACCCTTTATCCCCAAGAGGAGTAGTTGAGGTATGTGTGGATCATGGTGAATGTGTTTTTCTTGGCTCGGTAACCCCCCTTATAAGGGGGATTGGGGCCATGTATATGTATGTGTATGCAAGAATTGTAAATGAGTTTTTATATATAATATATCTTTCTTTCTTTGTGACTACCCCATTGACTAGTGAGAATAGGCATGTTTGTGACCAATCTGCTGACTAGTCAGAGTACTGTACTATATACAGCATGTATAGAATATGTATTGTTTTCAAATTTTGAACTCTACTTTGGGAGAACTTGTTTACTTTTGCTGGAAATGGATTGATATACTTTGCTTCTGTTTTGCATTGATATTGTCACAAAATCTCTAGTTAATGTGTGTAGTCCCTGAAAAGGCGTATGAATATGCATTTACTGATAATGAATAAAATCCAATCTTATCCATTAGTTAAAGTTTGTCATAATTGTGTGTTTTTTTTAACTTCATATAAAATTTGCCGTATCTTGGTGTATGGCATATCAGCTTCAGTGTACTTATTGTTTTATCATTTTCATTCAAGTTGGTACCATTTTGATGTTCATTATGACAAATTTACCCTTTCTCAGTGGTTGTGGTTTGGTTATGAATATTTATTTTTAACACATATTGTGAACTAACCATCAGTAATATATAATATTTTTCCAGTTAACCGGAATTCAAGCACAACTAGGCAGGAAGAGCAGCAAGATAGTGGTGGGATTGCATTGGTCAGGACCTGGTAACGAAGGAGTGACTGTAAACGCAGGCAATGCTCCAGCTTTTAAAGAATTTAGGTAACTTTTTTATGTCTTCCTTTCTTGCCAACATAATACCATATTCCTCTCATGGTACTGGGATACTGCAGCTGGAAAAACAAGTTAGTAGGACTTAATCATAGTATGCCATTAATGTGTATTGTAACAAGGAAAAATTCATTGAGGAAGGGATTGCCAGTGTCTGTTTTTTTTTTCCCTCACCTGAGGTAATACTAGAACGTGGAATAAAAGTCGATAATGCTTGTTTTTGGGATAATTTAGGTATATCCTTCATCCTGACAGGAAGGAACACAGACAACCGTATCAGAGGCCTTCTCTTTGTTGCTAGTTGTCAACTCCATTGTCATTGAAAATTCATCCTGTTCGAGACACTAGTCATACCCTTAACACAATTGAGATCCAATATACTTGTGAAGAGCTGATGCAAAGAGACCTACAGTAATTCATCTCGAAGCTCTTGTAAGAAAAATTATCCATTGTGTTGGGCCCGATATTATCATTATAAAGGAGCCCAGTTTAGAGACTGTGAAGAAAAGGATATAGCAGTAGTAAAGAATGAGGGAATAAGAGGAAGGTTATTAAGCTCTCAGGGTGAAGAAAATATTAATAATAATACATTTGCAAGCCACAAGTGCTCATTTTAAGTATGCAACCTTCACGTTGACAAGTGTAATTATGTTGAACATTATCAAGATAATTTTGGGTGGAATAATTGTGCTAACATTGTGATAAGATAATATTTTGGATTACAGTATAGGCTGCTCCTATAGCATGATAAGTAAACTTGAAAATAAATAATGAATAACCTGAATGCAACTAATCATCAGGTAAAACTAAATGTTCTTAAAGTATATTCAAATCATTAAGTCCTCAAAGCAAACATTAGAGGGAGATTCTCTATTTTCTTTAAATTATTGTGTAATACTCTCATGTAGGTCCTCCTTGTAAAAGAAGTTATAGTATCAAAATTATACAGCATTTAGAAAAACCCTGGATGTAGATTCGCACGTGCATTATGGCTCGAGGGCAAACTCAGCTGTGACTTAATTATTGTACAGTTATAGAGCATCTGTTTGCTTGAACATACCATTGGAAGTAAATGACACCATTGGGAGCAACATGGGATTTCATGAAAATAAGCATTTTTATTTTTATGGTTTTTGATATATTGGTAACAGAGATGGCACTGATCCTAATCTAAGAAATGCTCCTTATACTAATAAGCTGTGACTTAATTATTGTACAGTTATAGAAGCAACTCTCCTCCAATTACAATGAACACAGAGGTAGAGATTCTTCTCTAGAGTACCATCGTGAAATTGAATAATAATATTAATGAGATGTCTGATTGCTTGAACATACCATTGGAAATAAATGACACCTTTGGGAACAACATGGGATTTAATGAAAATAAGTTTTTATTTTTATGGTCTTTGATATTTTGGTAACAGAAATAATTTATCCTAATCTAAGAAATGCTCCTTATACTAAAAATGAAACAAAGGAGAGGCCTACTTTGAGAGTGTTTAACTCTTATTTCTTCCTCAACAAAAACCTATTAAAATAGATTGAACTAAAGAAGTCAATGAGAGAGCTACAAGGAATTACAAGGACCGTAACGAGGATCTACTTCATATTTAATTGGTAATACTGTACATAGCCGGTACACACACTTCCAAGTGTGTGGAGGATTCTGTCAAAAGTTCTTTTGAAAAATGTCTTCAACAAAGATTTTTCTGTACTTGATGTGCCACACTGATGCTTCGCCCACTGATGAAATGTCCAGAGATTTCTTCACTACCATTTAATTTTTATCAAACCTTGGAAAAGCACCAAGGCATTGCAAGTACAAAACAATCTTTGCTGAGGACACTTTTCTGGAAAAACATGTTTGGACCTATCTGGAATTTCTCTGTCTTTTTTCATGAGATTTGTTTTCATCAAGGAATTTAACATAACCTGACAATGAAGGTTGACATTCGAAAGCTCGAATATAATATATATATATATATATATATATATATATTATAATATATATATATATATATATATATATATATATATATATATATATATATATATATATATATATATATATATATAATTTTTTTTTTCTCAGTTTTATACAATTTTTCAAAATTAAAGAATATGATATCTTTGGTGGTCTAACAGTACTCTGCCGCTTAAACTTTGCATATGAGTATAAAATTATTATCGACACATGGATTGCCTATGTAACCCATATTGTATTATCATTGTTTATGTCTTTTTTTCAGCATCCTTTGTCGAGATGCATTTGACACTTGTGTTCCAATTGCTGAGACGGAAATTCTCCCTCGTAAGCCAGAGCTGACTGTGACAGTAAGCCATGATCCAATAGCTCTAGTTTGGGAGTGGTTGCCAATTACAGTTCAGTTGAAGAACAATGAAGAATGCATTGCTACTAACATCTCCCTTCACTTTGGATTAGATACATCTCAGTCCAGTCTGGAACATACAAGTAGGGAACCTCAATATATTATTATTTTCTTAGCAGATTATAATTCACTGGACCTAAATATAATGAAACAAGTTTTGTTTGGCAAATCTTTTATGATTGATATAAATATAAGTTTCCAGTTTGTACTTATATTATTAATGCTAATAATTATTACTTATATAAATTTTTCAAGTGTGTAAATGTAACCAGAAATATATCTTTTTGGTGTCAGTAACTAAAGTATATCACACTTTGTAGTGTAAATTTGATGATAATTTTAGGTATGTGAATTTTTGTATATTTATTTTTCAGCACAGATATGCACTTCACCAGGCCTTCATGGAGATAAGCTAACTTCACAGATCAACGATATGCAACTTGGTGATCTAGACGCAGGAAAACAGAAGACTTTAACTTTCTATATTAAATGTCTAACATCAGCAGAGCGTAAATTGATATTGAAGGTTGGTGTATGCATGTTTTATTTTCATTGATCTTATTCTTTTTAGCAGATCTTTTAATCTATCCTTCATTATCTTCTCTATTGACAACTGAAGAAAGGCAGGTATGATGCATGAATTAAAAGAATGAAAAGCTACTCTCTTTTAACCAATTTGTGTGTTAGTATTATGTTTCCAGCATACTTAATACACTCAGTATTTTGCCTCTATATTATGGTCAAGTAAGATGGTTAGGATGAAGTGTAGATTCTTGGAAGTCTTTATCTCATGAGCATAATAGCTAAGTAAGCTACATAATAAAGTGCAGTGTGACAGCAGCAAGTTACTTACAAAGAACGTTATCAGAATTATGGGGATCAATGCAGTTGTACTTCATAGTTGCATAAAAGTTTTATGTGAAGTACAAAAAGTAAGGAATTTAATATGGCATTTAGCATTTTAGATAAGACTAACAAATATACAGTATTAGAGAATTAAATTGAAGAGTCTAGTTTTCAATGTGTATCCTTACTGTGCCCTCCAATTATATACATTCTTGGGAAAGCATTGTATGAAAAGTAATTATGCACTTAGAGAGAAGAAGTCACTGGAGGTAGTAATCAGTGAAAAAATCTGTTTGAAATCAGACTATATTGCTTCAGATTTATATTTATATTTAGTAAAACTTGATACTGGAAAAGAGTTTAATCACTGGAGTTATTCTTGAAAAGAATTTTGCAGAAAATTCATTTCACTGTTAGAAATTGAAAGGATTAGCTAGCTGTATGGAAACAGGAAGAGTTTATTGTAGAGAATGAACATGTAATATCTAGGTCAATTTAGTCACCTGAATAAAATGTGTCTTGGAGACTGGTGTAGGGAACTTGTTAGGCTAATTTACTGGATAATAGTAGTATTCGGGAATGTAGATATTGGATAAGTGAGTCTTTGTATAGGAGAGATGGAGCTGGGAGAAATGAAATGAATTCGTTGAAATTAATTTTATTATACTCTCTGATAAGATCATTGAACTACTCTAAGTCTAGATGAAGTGGTATTGTAAAAAAAATTCTGTACTTGATTTTTTAAGTAGGTCAGTGAATTTCTGGTGGTACAAAGTGTTGAATATCAGTAACAGTGTATTGGTTGCAAGACATGGAATACATTGCACTGTGATGCAGAAATGGTATCTAGCACAAATTACAATTTTTTTTTTTTTATAATCAGTGTTAATTTTATTATTCATACTCATTTCCAACACTTATATTATTTCAGGTGGAGTATATCATTGGTTTCAGTGCATCCAATGTTCAGTGTCCCTGTGTCCATGAGGAAAGTCTACATCTCCAGGCAAAAATTCCATTTCAGGTTAATGATTTTTATTTTTAAACAAACTGGCTAAAAAAGGTGATGTTGCCCATATTTAGTCTGCCATGAATATACTGTATTGTCTATAGAATATTAGTATGTCAAACAAAACTTTAGTTAATTGTAATGTATTAGTGATAAAAATTAGTAAATCGAAGTGTAAAGAAATAACAAAAAGTATAATATGAGTTAGTGGATTAAAAGGATGTCAGCTTTTATATAAAGCAGAGAAGGCGTGTGTAGGGGTCAATCTCCAAAGACTATCAGTGTATGAAAAGAGGAGGTAGCTCACTGGAAAATTGTTGAATTATCTGCCACTGCCTTAATGCTGCTACTTCAAAATGGTTATATCGTCTTATTAATTAGAAGATATGACTCAAGAAGTCAGACAAGATCATTGCCTGTATAATATAGGAAATGAGGAAACACAAGATACGAGACAGTATGTTGGACCTGAAATTATTTATGGTAATAAAAATCATAATAATACACTTCTTCATCTGCAGCTTTTCCCATGTTTATATGGCATTATTGTTTCTTACTAGTCCTTGATTTTGGCTTAAAATGTTCTGAGTAGATCCCCTTTGTGATACCAGCCCTTGCCATTCATCTGGACTTGGTCAGCGAGTTAAGATGGCTTGGTCCCCCAGTGGCTGGAATAGCAATGATAATAATCATCATCAAATCTTTTGGCTTCTCTTGTCAAGGATTACCACAGAGGATCAATTGTTTTCATATTGCCCTATCCCTTGCATCCTCCTTTTTCACACCACACTCATGTCTTCGCTCACTACATCTATAAATCTTCTCTTTAGCCTCCCTTTCCCCCTTCTGCCTGGCAGTTCCATCCTCAGCAGCTTTCTCCCAACATACTCCTCAACCCTCCTCAGAAGATGCTCAAACCATCTCAGTCTCACCTCTCTCACTATGTCCCCAATTCTTCCTACCTGCACTGTCCCTCTAATGTACTCATTCTCTATCCTGTCCATCCTTGTCACACCAAGAGAAAACGGCATCATCTTCATCTCTGCCACCTCCAGCAGTGTTTTTTTAAGTGGGGTTGTTTCTAAGTCATATGATTTTTTTTTATTAAATTAAAAAAAATAAAGATTGTGACACCAGGACGGGCCAAAATTAAATAAATAAATCTGCCCTCATCATGCCTGGGCATGAAGAAAGCATAAAAATAGCTGTTCTTATTACCGTCTTGTAAACATTACCTTTTACTCTTGCAGGTAGCCTTTTATCACATGTAACTCCTGTCACTCTTCTCCACTCACTCCATCCTGCTTGGACTCCCGTCTTCACCTCTCTACCACACTATTCCTTTGAACAGATGACCCCGTATATTAAAATGCATCAACCTTTGCCACCTCAGCAAATATTTTCTTTTACAAAACCACCGTAACTCAAGCTGTCCCCCTCTCATTCATTTTGACGGTTCTTTAGCTTGCTATCCCACTGACAAAGCCACGCTCTTTGGCTCTCATTTTTCTGCTAACTTTTCTGTAAGTGATTCCAACACATCTGACCCTCATATTTTATTCCTCTCTAATCCTATGGCCTCAGAAGACGAATAAAGCATCCAGACCTGATGGTATCCCTGCAAGGTTCCTTAAGGAGTTTGCGTAAGAATTGGCTCCCATGCTTTGCTGTCTTTTTTGCCTCATTCTCTCAACCTGTATCTCTGTATCATATTGGAAGCATGCTCTAGTTTAGCCCATTCCTAAGAAGGGTGAACATTCTATTCCTTCCAACTACTGACCAATTGCCTTAACCTGTTATTGCTAAAGTATTTCAGTTTTCAGTTCTTGAAACATCTTGAATCTAACTCACTTATATACGATCACCAGTACAGCTTCCGCAAGGCGTGATCCACTGGTGACCCCTGTCCTATTGCAATCATGTATGGTCATCTTCTATGAACATCTAAGGGATATCTTTTGTCATAGCCCATGATATCTCAAAGGCTCTTCAAAGACCTGCTTATAGTTTTACCCCTTCTTTCTGTTCTCTGACTTTCAGTTGTCTTACCGTTTATATCTGTGGTCGTTGATTTCCCAATTAGCACTGGCATTTCACGGGGCCCTGTTCTTTCACCTACTTTTTTCCTTCTCTCCATGAATGATCTTCAGTCCCTATCCTCCTCTTTTCAACGCCTTTGCCGATGATTCTACCATTAATTTTTCCTCCGTCATCTCTTCACGACCTCCATCTGCCACTCATATTCAGTCTCTTATCACTTATTTCAACTCTCAACTCTGATTTACAGAGAGTATCTGAGTGGGTTACCCAAGACACAAGGCACAGTTTCTGGCTATCTCTTCATCCTCCTCACCTCCTGACAGGCCTATTTGTCTTTGAAAACAACGAAATTTACTCTCTATTCTATGAAATTATTAGGAATTCAAATTCCCTCTAATTTGTCATTACTTTTCCTCTTTTCAGTTACTAAAGATCTTTTAGAATTCTTATCCATTCCTACTCAGAATACTGCTCTCACACCATGGGGGCTTCTCCTCATACTTTTTCCTTGATAGGGTTGATTATAAAGCCATTAGACTCATTAATGACCCTTTTTTTATTTTTTATTTGAATTCTCTTTCTCCTCACCATAATGTATTATCCTTTCCTCTTCTCTGTCATCACTGCTTTGATGAGATAGCGAGTTGCATCCCTCCCTCACTGGTGAGGCCATGTAATACTCACCAAGTGGCCTTGTCTCACAGATACTGTGTGGAGATTTGTACCTTACGGATTGGTCAGTGTAATGACTGCTTCTTCCCTTCCACCCCCAGACTTAGAACTCTCTTCCTCTTTCTGTCTTCCCTATCTCTTATGGACTTTCTCCCTTCAGAAATCTGATCTATCATCATCTCAGGCCCTAATCATGCCGTATTTTTAGGTATTTATCACTTCGAATATTCTTTCAGACTGTCCTTTTCCTTTTCTTTATCAGTCTCTGTTTTCTGCCTTGCCCTTAAGCTTCTACTATTTCATTATCTCAATGTTTTCTTTGTGTCTAGGCCCGATGAGGACAATTTTCTTGCCTGTCCCAGTGGTACACTCTCAAAAGATAGCTAAGCACACAAGTGGCACCATGAGCATCCCCATTTGCAAGCATTTCTCCATCCAAGATTTTTTTCATGTCATGCTTGGGGGAATAATTCAAAGCTGAATATGTTGTTTCAGTAGTTTAACCATCATAGGGTATGAATCGTCATACAAAGAAAGATTCTCCTTACAAAATATAAATTTTTATATGAGGAAGCAAGCTCGATCTTAAGGCATGGGTTGATCTCCACTGTCTTCCTCATGATAAAATGAGTGAGAAACGCATACAATAAACATACCAATAATATCAAGTTTTTCAATTTGCTTCTGAATCCAGAGGTCTCTTTCTTACGGTTTGGCCAAATGTTAAAAAAATGAGTCTTTATCAGTTATCTTGGTATTATCCACAGTGTATTCCAGTTCTCAAACCATTTAGTGAAATCGTCGCAAATTATACTTTAGTTAGCAGTGGTATTAGGCTAGGAAAGATAGAATATATGTATCAGTTTAGGATTAATTCAGATATTTGCTCATTAATAACATGTCTTAACATTATTTGGAATATTATCTTAACAATTTTTTTTTTTTACAGGTCGTTGTGGAGACACAGTCAATGAAATTTGAAAAATTAAGTAAAGTGGCTGGAGGAGAAAGTTTTGTGATTATCCCTAGAATTACGTGTGTTTCCCATGTCCCTATTGTGCTTACGAATTCTTCTTTATCATTGGTTAGTAGCTACAGTAAATATTTTTGCTGTCGTTTTCAACTGTCATGTTCATATACCCATAGGCTTTCTTAATTGACTTGAATGATGGAGCAATTATGCTACAAAAACGTCTTTGTTATTATATATTATTATTGTTTACAATTTTTGTCAATAATTGAGCTTGTGAAATTGGCAACTATTCTAAGTTGCATTTTGATGTGATGGTTTTATGACGTAAGAATATAATTTTCTTTCAGATTTGCTTGTTAGTTATGGATGTGCCTCTGTAGGGCTATCATAAAAGTTGAATTTTGTGATTAACATTTCTAACTATATTGCTTGATCTTTGAATACTTATGGTATTGATGAATTGGTTGTTTTTAATAAATCCCTTTTCGAATATCAGTGTTTCTCTTTTCAGTCAAATGATGTTTATCAAGACAGCACTGAATATCTGTCACATATTGTTGGCACGGAACTTTCAGAAGATGAAGTGGGTATGGACTGCTTTTGTATTGCTGTATCTAGTAAGGTGCCATCAAATACAGCTATAACATTGGGACAGTATTTTCTATATTGGAGGAGGTGAGATACTATATGCAAACTATTGTACTTTTTTTCTCTCTACATATTACCTTTTCCCACCATGGTCTGCAGGATGGCTACTACCCGAGGGAATATCCTGCACAATATCCTGGGAGATCTAAGCCTCTTTTGAACATGACATTACACATACCTCATTCTTGGGCTAACATTGGGGTAACATTGTTACCCCGACCTAACGTGCATCATCACGATTATTTCACTGTATGTTTTTTCTATCTTGACAAACTATGCAATCTGTCTCAGTTCCTCTCCTTTCATTAAGCTCTTCCTGCTCCCACATAGTATCTCTCCCTCTCTCCTCACAATATGGCACCATCTGACCTTACACATTATTTCAAGACCCTTTATTTCTACCACCTCAATTTTCATTTTTTCCACTGCATTTAAAGTCCAACACTCATTACCATGAAATACTGTAACATTTGTTATTCTGTCTTGCAATGCAACAATAAGTGTCCCTGTTATATGAGTCGCTCTTTTCATATTCTACTCGGTGCCACTAGTAGTTTTTGGTCTTCTCCTACATTAGGTTTTATCTCCATTCTCTGGCTATCATCTACATTTATTTCATCTCCCAAATATCTGAAATTGTCAACCCATTCAATTACCAGACACCTACTTGCAGTACAAATAGATATTTACATTGACTAGATTTTTATAGAGAAAATATAATCTTTTTGTAGAGAATGCTCATCTGACAGGCACTGTGTGAAGATTTGCACTCACTGATTAGTCTGCGCAGTGACTGCTTCCTCCCATCCACCTCCAGACTCTGGAACTTTCATCTTCCTTTTGTCTTTCCTAATTTTTGAGACCTATCGCCCTTTAAAAAATGGAGCTATCGTCATCTTAGGGCCTAATCCTGCCATATCTCTAGGTCCTCAATACTACGACTGTTCTCTCAACCTGTCCTTTTCCTGCTGTGTATCATTCCTTATATCTGCCTTGCCCTTAAGCTCTTCTTTTTCTTCGTCTTAATGTTATCTTGGTGCCAAGGCCTGATGAGGGCAGTTTTCTTGCCTGTCCCAGTAAGAAAATGATTTACAGAAAAATTTTAGTTGCATGTCTGATAGTCCATTTTTATTGTTGAGGCAAATCCAAGAACAGGTGGGATGGCTCAAAGAGAAGAAGGGGAGTGTTACTTTAATAGGTAATAAAACTAGCATAAAGAACTTATGGAAACAAAGCTTGGTAGTTTGAAAAGAGGCTTATGCTAACTTCGGAGAAGAGGAATAGAAATCTGTTTAGGAGGATTGGGGTGTTCTTAAGAAGTCGCTATTGGATTGTTCAAAGGTAGAATGTGAAATGAAGGGCATATGATAATGAAAGAGAATGAGAGATGAGTGGTGGACTAAGGAAATTTTTGATTTGGTGATGGTAAAAAGGCATGATGTGAATTATACCTACTAGAGCAGAGTCAAAAATTAAGAGAGGAGCTCTGAAGTAAAATCAAAGAAATAAAGTGGAGAATTAAAATGTTGAGAATCGTGTCATAGAAGAGATAAAGAGATCAGTTGTCGAGAGATTTTCAGAAAAAAATATTTTGTTTTGAATAGAAGTAGGGGGAAAAGTAAACTGAGCGAATGTAAGAAGATAGTGGTAGGAACTGATGGATTAGTGAAAACAAGCATGTGTGAAGTGAGGCATAGATGGAGAGTATTTTGATGGCATGCTGATTGTGGAGGATGGAGTGGCAGACTTGTTCTGTCTTGAAATAGGAAGAATAGATGACATGGAAAATGAATAAAGATATAGTAGAGAGGAGGCATTCAGTGCTTCATAGAAGACAAGAGTTTAATAGCCTATAGAGAGGGGAAAGTAGAGTGCTAAATGCAAAAGGTAGGAGGTCAGTTGAGAGGAGGTAATCAAAGCTCTTAAACTACAAAAAAACAGGCAACCCAACTGAATTAGATGTAATTGCCACTGAATTGCTTCTAAAGGGCATAGAGCTTGCAAAGACTGTTTAGTGTCTGTATTCGTGATGAAGTACATGTGGATGGACAAGAAGTGTATAATTACACTTTGTAAAGTTAAAAGAGATATTTTGGATTGTTCCAAATATTGATTGAAGGGCAAAGAGGTTGTGTTGCTTTGGTTTTGTAAACTTCTACGTTCTTTTATTTCTGTACCTTAATGCAGTAGAAAATTTGAAAACTAAAATGGTACAGATGGTTCCATAATGTGAGGATTGAGAGTTCAAAAGGTGTGTGGAGATGGAAAAGTTGAATGGATATAGAGTAATTGAGACAACTTTGTTAGTTTAGATACCTTGAAAGAACGTACAGTGAAACTATCACATAATTGCTGTGCCAAGGCACTATCAACTACACCACAGAAGGTCTAAGAAAGAAGCCAGCCTCAAAGCTTATATCCTTTGATAGGAATGAACGTATTCTTTCTGAATGAAGCAGCTTTATAGGGCATATATTCCTGGTGATTGGCCAAGAGATAGGCCATGAACGAGATGAAAGTACAAGGTTTGATCACTTTTACAGGATTTGGCTTGATATCCAGGTGGATGAGAAGCATGCAAGAGATAGAATAAGTTGGTGACAATTAATATTGAGCCTATCTGATAAATAATAAGAACCAAAATCAAATCCTCATGATGGTGCCAGGATAAATTAGAGTAACCAAATGACTATTTCTGAAATTCACCATTGGCAATAGTTTTATCATATTATATATATATATATATATTGTATGAATTTGTATGACTGAAGCGATCACTTTTGGTAAGAGATTTTTTTTATCTCCAATGGAAGAAAGCTTCTTTTTGCAGGTCTATATTTCTTGTGTGTTGTGAGAAGCAACTAAAATGAAAGGGGAGAGTGTGGGACTTCCAATCCCTCTGACAATTTTGTTTTCCTCAATAGTTAATGGAATGGGTTAGGGTTGATAGAGTATGAAGAAACCCTGCTGCCTCCTGTGTTTATGACATTTGTGGCCACCCAGTTGGTTTTAAATGGATTTGCCATTATGTTCAACAAGAAGAATCATTATAATTTCTAATTTAATATGAAAAAGTTATTGCATTGTAAATATCTGCAAACTTATAGTGTATAAATTGTTCTATCATCGATTTTGTGCTATTTCACCAATTAGTTTTATTAAGTTGGGTAATATATTTTATCACATCTTCACCACTATGTAATTACTCTGACTTTATTTATGATTAGCAATAATTTCTTTATTATGAAGTTCATGAACTGACAGACTTAGCTTTGATCCACTTACATGACTGATAAGAAGATAGGGAACTCTGTCCATTCATAAATTACTCTTAATTCAGTATATCCAGCTGTAATCACCTATCGTAGTCATTAATTTAATTTTTCACTCTACAGCTTATTATATTGTTTAAAGACGTTCATAAAAATATTACTTATCTTCATGATTAAAATGTTTTTGTCAGGGACTATGATAGTTTCTCAACAGCATGAAATAATTCTATTTATAGGGCTGGAGATGATTCCCCTGAAGTAAGTGTTAGTGTTGGCCTTCCCTCTGTTGTTGTGGAACACTGGGGGGTTTGGATCGAATGCATTTTACCACCGCAGGGCACATTGCGCACCCCTCTTGAGGTGACGTACGTCATTGCAAATCGAGCTCGCAACACAACAGAGATGGCTCTCACTATGCAATCATCAGATGCCTTCATGTATGCGGGGCACAAAGAGGTAGGTCATTGTAGTCTTGAATAATAATAATTATAATTATTATTATATTATAATTTTTTTTTATTATTTTTTTAATGGCTCTGAACCAGTTGAACCCTCTACTTTAGTAACTTAGTATAGGTGAATGTTCAAAACTTCTAATTATGAAAATTTAGAAATGGAGAAAATTGTGGCATGAATTAGTTTCAATGATCAGAGCTATTCAAATAGCTCTTTAAGTATTCTGAGCACTTCCATATACAGTATACATTTTCCATTGAATGTGAATTCATGCACTGTAATATCTAGCATGACTTGTATTGCCATAATTGATTTCATTTTGAGTCAAGACCTTCTTGGAACCCCATATTTTGATGACTGATATTACTTTTAAGTCTTTCAAATCTGCTTTAGCTATTTATGCCTTTATTCAGTGACAGTGTCCCCCATGTAAGGACTGCTAAAGGATAACCTGCATGGTAATATTAATAATTCGTATTCTTCTTCTTCTTCGTCTACATCATTTCCCACTTTTATGTGGGGTCGATGTTTCTGGTCAGTTTTCTCCATTTGTTTCTGTCCCATACCTCATCATCCAACAAACCTTTAGACCTCAGGTCGTCATTGATGCAATCCATCCACCTATGCTTTGGTCTCCCCCTCCTTCTCCTATCCTGTATATCCATTTCCATCACCCTCTTCCCAACATACTGTTCATCCCTCCTAACGACATGACCATACCATCTTAGCATATACCATGGTGACTGATCTCTAATACCCTGGGTTACTACATCCAAGACCAGATCAAATAGATATGGACTCAAAGCAGACCCTTGATGCAGACCAACATTTACCGAGAGACTTTTCGTCAAGCCCACACTGCTCTTAACATTTGCCTCTGCCCTCTCATACATATGTTGGATGATTCTTACATATATCTCGGGCACTCCCTTTTCTCTAATACACCTCCACACCTCTTGACGTGGTACTCGATCATATACCTTTTCCAGGTCAATAAAGACCATATGCAGTCGTTTCTGTTTCTCCCGATGCTTTTCCATAATTTGTCTCAAGGCAAATATGGCATCCACTGTCCCTCTTCCAAGCATGAAGCCAAACTGTTCATACCCAATTGTCGTTACCTCTCTGAGTCTCCTCTCTATGATCTTCTCCCATATCTTCATAGTATGACTTAACAACTTTATACCTCTATAGTTTCCACACTCCTGAATGTCTCCCTTCCCTTTATAGATTGGGATTATTAAGCTTCCTCTCCACTCCTCTGGCTTCTTTTCCTGACTAAAGATCTTTTTCATTAAGTACCACAAGATATCTATGCCTTCCTCTCTAAGACTATTCCATACCTCCACTGGCATCTTATCAGGTCCTCCTGCCTTTCCATTTTTCATTCTCCTTACTGCCCGCTCTACCTTTCTTCTAGCCACTGTTGTTGTAACTACTTCATTTGGAAGTCCATCCTCAAACACTGCTCTTGGGTTCTCTTCATTTAGTAATCCTCCAAAATAAGTTTCCCATCTGCTTTTTATTTCATTCTCTTCTGCTAGGACTACTCCATGGTTATCCTTTATTTGTCTTACTTGGGTCAAGTCCTTGGATGCAGCATCTCGGGCCTTGGCAATTCGCCATATTTTCTTCTTTCTTTCTGGTTAATAATTCGTATGATATCAATTTATGTCTTCTTTGGAAAGGCAGACTGTTAAGCATCATGTTCTTACAAAAGAGGTGTTTGTTGCTGAAGATCATGTTCTGCACAAATTTCTGAAGAGTACTGCAAAGTTAGTTATCAATAAGCTTTAGGGAATAATGCAGCAGAATTTGAGCATAAACCTAAAGATTGGGCTGCGACCTTGTAGGTTTCCTAGTTTTGAAAATGGATAGAGGTAAGTTTACCATTGATGATCGCAAATACTTTGCAGTTTCTTTACTTGCCTGTTAGGATTGTCCTTGCTGATTTTCTATAACCCCCAGGAAGCTAATTGGTCTTGCATTGTTGTTGATGGACTGCCTACTGTGGCCACTATAATATTTTTTCTTTAAGGTGTTTCTAACCCCCCCCATATTTTTAGTTAGAGTGTGTAAGGCTTGCATCTAAATTTTTAACCTTGCTTTTTATCTGCCTATCCTTACTGTTTATTGGGTTTGTATTGCTTTATGAATAAGGATTTATGCCTTGCATGTTGCTTTTGTAACTTGAGTCAATTGATGTTTTGCCATAGACTAGGAGTCTGGCATTATATATATATATATATATATATATATATATATATATATATATATATATATATATATATATATATATATATATATATATATATATATATATATATATATATATATATATATATATATATATATATATATATATATATATATATATATATATGTATGTATGTATATATATATATATATATATATATATATATATATATATATATATATATATATATATATATATATATATATATATTTTTTATTTTTATTTTTTTTTATTTTTTTTTTTTATTTATTTTTTTTTTTTATAATGAGTATGACATCAAGACAACCTACCTTTATCAATAAAGGCCCGGGCACGAGAAAACACCAAGACAAAGGAAAAGAAAAAGGTTAAGGACAAGGCAGAGATGAAGTAATGTCACACAAAGGAAAACAACAGACAGAAAAAACTGTCAAAGTACAGAGGACCCAGAGATATGGAGGACTAGTCCCTGAGATGACGATAGATCCGCTTTTTGAAGGATGATAGGTCATAAGAATTAGGAATTTAGAAGGAGAAAGAGAGTTCCAGCACGAATAAGGATTTATTCCTTGCATGTTGTTTTTGTAACTTGAGTCAATTGATATTTTGCCATAGACTAGGAGTCTGGCATTTTTTAAATTTTTTTATATATTTTTTTGTTAATGAGTGTGACATCAAGACAACCTGCTCTCATCAATAAAGACCCGGGCACGAGAAAACACAAAGACAAAGGAAAAGAAAAAGGTTAAGTACAAGGCAGAGATGAAGTAATGTCACACAAAGGAAAACGACAGACAGACAAAAAACAGTCAAAGTACAGAGGACCCAGAGATATGGAGGACTAGTCCCTGAGATGACGATAGATCCACTTTTTGAAGAATGATAGGTCATAAGAATTAGGAATTTAGAAGGAGGAAGAGAGTTCCAGCATACTCAAAAAATCTGGTGTTAGCTTTTCTCTCCTCATTGTTGGCTATTTGTAGCCAATTTTCTTAGGTACTTTAGGGTCCTTTTTTCCCTTTTCTCTATAATCTTGGAATACTGTGATCAATTGCTTTTCTCTTGTAGTTTTTAGTCTGTGAAGCTTTATTTAATTCTCTAATGAGAGATGGTCTCCTTTTAGGTTTCCATTTAGCTAGATTTTGTGTTTGGTTGTGGTCATTTCAAATGTTGCGAGGTCAATTGTAGCACATATTGACCTATTACTCTTATTTTAGCTTTGACATGTTGTGAGCATATGAGGCCTTCCCTTCTTGTACCCCAGTGTTCTGTGTTCGATGTTGTTTCAGCCTTAAATTAGTAGTGTATCCACATTCCTCTAGAGTATTTTTTGTGACTCTTGGATGTTTAATGTGCATTATGCATCTTAAAAGGCCTGGGTATGTCATTATGGTGGATGTGATAGTACCATTCTTCCTTTACCTTTTGACTTGAAGGGATAGTTTTTCACTTTAGAAGTCCTTAGATACTTCTGACATTGATGTTTTGCCCTCTTCTGCTATATATTTGCTCTAATGTGTTATTCTATCTTGGGTGTGTTTTCTTGACTTTCTGAGGTCAGGGTCTGTATTGTATGGATTTCTTCCCAAACTGTCTTACAATTTGTTTTATTTTCCTCTTTTAGAGTATGTGGCCATTTTCCCATGTGGCCTGTCACTTGTATTTTGGCACAGCAATTCTTGAACACACTTGCTCAAGGTTAGGGGTGCAGCCCCCTGCTTTTAGTCAACTCACACAATATGCATGGAATGCAACAGCAGAGTTCTGGTTCCCCCATCATTAGGGATATCCCTTTAGTTACACCTACAGCACACAAGGAGTACAAAGTTTGTAAGTCATTCTCGGCTAATCCTCTTAAAAATTAATTTGATTTGACAAAATGAAGTCATGTGCTCAACACCATGGAGGTATTAAAGGAAGTATACCAGATAAGGTGCAGCACTCCATTGCAAACTATGGGGGTACATTACATCATGCCAACCTTTTATTAAGTAGCTGCTTACTCATTTACCATCATACATTGATGCATTCCATAACATGAACTCATTCTGTGTTTTCAGATAATGTTGAGCACTTCTTGAAAGTTTTTGTGTCAATATTATTGTGCATAAAGAAAAATTACTTTTGATTAGGAGGATCATGGCTCCCTCTTGTATGTTTTTTAAACAAAATTGGAGGATCAGAATATGTTGTTGTTGTATATTGTTCATAAAAGATTGGTTATGTATAGTATCTTTTATGTTATATTTCATGTATGTCTATACATTAATCCTTTTTGGGTGAATTTATACTGCTATTAATGATTTCAGTTCTTCAAGTTACCCTAGAGGAAAAAACAAACCTTGATAGTAAAAACTAAAGAATATAATAGTGTTACTCAAAGATGTCCAGATAAGAAATCGGACCAAGCCAACTTTCATATTCAATATATTAGTTTTTACTTATATTTAGAGATTAATTCATAAATTTATGCACAGATATATTACCCTATCAATATAAAATTTACATTTTAATATGATATTTGCATTATAATTACAGCTCCGCCTTCGAGTTCTTCCTGGCCATGAAGAACAAGTAACATATGTGTTGTATCCATTGCTCTCTGGAAATGTTCAGTTACCCAAATTAGGGCTGAGTGTAGAATCTCACTCGCCAGGACAACCTACTTCCCTTGAGATGCTTTTGAATCGTATACTTCCCACTCATATATATATAATGGTAAGTCATATGTTAAGGAATACTGTGTATATAATCTACAAAAACATTTTTACATGCTGTCAAGAGGCTTTATTCAAGACATTTATTAACTAATGGATATTTTGTATACCATGAAATACAGTATATGTTTTCTAAAACTTGTCACCTTATCCCACTGAAGGTAGCAGGTGATCACAATTGTAAAAAGGAACAAAGGTGGCAGGATTCCATCACTGCCTGCCTTTCCTTGCAGTAGGGAAAGAAGCACTCCAACATCATATTCTTTTATTGTTAAAGGATGTGCTAATAGAATAGTTTGCTGCTAAACAACTTATGGAATAGGCAAGGACTAGCATTACGTTTACAGACTGGCTTGTAATGTGTATGTTTTTATTCTCTATTTGATCACTGATTGTTTCCAGTAATGATTGATTTAACAATTCGACTATGACCAGTTTGGCTTACGACTGGTCAGTCGGAACTGATCGTGGTCATGAGTCAATGACTACTTATCTCTATGTATCCTAATAGACAGTCAGAGAAAGTAGTATGCATAAGGCAAACACTCCTACAAACATGCCTTAAAGAGGAAATGGCTAGAATGTCGTCAACTGACAGCAAAAAGGAAGGTGGTATGTTGATGGAATAGGAAGAGATTGGACATATATGTAAGGCTAACACCAGTAGTCGAAGTAAAGGTTGATATAATTGTTGCAATTAGTACAGAATGCAGCCCCGTCAAACCTTAACGGCTATAGCTGTTTTACCCATGTGCTGTACATAAAGAACATACTATCAGCCGAGTTAAACAATATCAAATAAATAGGGAAATTGCCGTCATATATCTTGTGGGAAAATTAATGATAGTAATAATCATAATAATAATAATGATATACATGGCCCCATTTTTCTTGTGAGGTGGTGGCCGAGCCATGATACACGCATGCACCACGATCCACACATACCTCAGTTGCTTTTATCTGCTTGGGGATAAAAGCTTTCCACATTTCCCCCCACCACCACCCTGCTTGGTTTATCCACAAGGTAGGTGGACATGATATTCTACAGTGAGACCCAACAGCTGCAGCTGGTTTACTTTCACCACTTCATCACATGGCAACTAATAATGATGATAATAATATTTCAAAAATATTACCATAGCTGTGTAGAAGACTCAAATCTATACAGATAAATATAAAAGGAAGTTGATACAAGTATGTGAAAGAGCAGTTTTAGTAGTCATAGATCTGCAAATGGAGATTAATTTAAAACAGATCTTCAAATGGAGATTAATTTAAAACATCCTTGTCAATAAACTTTCTGAAACCATCTAACTCGCTCACTACTTAGGTAGCAGCTAGCAAGTGTAAAGGGCACTTGAGTGAAGTGTTAGGATAAGTTGGAAGGTGAAAATGGTGGTGTGACTCAGGTAAAGGGATGTTGGCAACAGATCTTTATAAGGTCTCCAGGACCTTATCTAGTTTATCACATAATTATTAGTTGCATATTCTAAAATGGGGATGCTAGGTCTTGCAAAATGGAAAGATATTAGTTTTGCAAAACTTATTCTCTAGTTAGAGTATTTGCAGCACCATGCATTGGATGTCAGAACATACACTCTGAAGTGATTTATGGGTTTATATCATTTCACTCTTGGTAGATGCAGTCAATATGCAGGCTTCTCCTTCCCATTATTAACCTTCCAGATTTACTCCTTTGACTGATGGCTCTAACAGTGGATTCACATATTTTTACGTACATTCAAGTTTGTGTCAATAAATAATTTTGAAATGTGTGCTAATTCCTTCCTTTTTTTTTTCCACAGCCACAATCTAAGGGAGAGGATTCCTCAGTGTTATTAATTGCTGAAAAGTTGGCAGAGATAACAGCAAGTTAATATTATGCTATAAAATGGAGCTGATTATGAGATTCTACAAAATATTTTGTAGTAATAATTCTTGTTGTTTTAATGGATAATGTTTTGATTTCTTGATTTTTAAGTAAATATTTATCCTTTTTTATTATTGACTATCAAGAGTTATTGTTTTCATGTGTAGAAGTTTGAGTGGTTAATTACAGCAATGGTGAAATTATTTCTGCTATGATACAAATTATTGTACATCTCATTGTAATTAATGATTAGATTGTAATATTGAGTTAGTTTCTCATTAATTTCTAATGTTTTTCAATGTAATTATTAATAATTTTGAAAAGAATCATTCATATATGAGGTTTAACCAATAGGAAACCAAACTATATGAAAAAACTTCATTACTCCACTTTTAATTAGGCCTGCCTACTTCAAAGCACTCCCTTTTATCTTTGATGGACAGCTCATGTTCTTCCCAGTTGCAAAGCATATTTAGCAGAATGGTGTCCAGGTCTCGTAGCAGATGTCCATTTGCTCGAAAACCCTGATATCTTAAAATTTATTAACATTTATTGGAAAAACATCGGCAGAAGCCATATCTGGATAGCAGAGTGTCTAGG
Source organism: Halocaridina rubra (assembly GCA_037179515.1). NCBI lineage: Eukaryota > Metazoa > Arthropoda > Malacostraca > Decapoda > Atyidae > Halocaridina > Halocaridina rubra. The sequence goes on from JAXCGZ010000933.1 coordinate 29,551, forward strand.
AAGTGACAAGCGTCCAATGATTACAAATTGCAGAGAAGGCATGATGCACGAGCAGCAACATGTACTCTGTCATTGTGCAGTATTCATATCTGTTTCTCCATGCTCCAAGCCACACACATTAGGAGCTTCAAGGAAGTCTCTTTACTAGATGTCAGACCCCTTGGAACAAACTCATAATGAACAACACCTACTCTGACTTTTTTTCTCTTTTGACCCACTGTGAAGACTCTTTTTTTGTCACTGTTATCGTACATCCAAAGTCCTTCACTCATCATATCAGTTTTGATAGAAAATTTTCACTTCTATTTACAGGAGCACAACATCCAATGTGATAATGTAAAATACCTGTACAGTGTAAATATTATAAACAACATTTGTAGTTTTGTGTAAGAGAATGAGAGAGAAATTAAATGTTTTTGTGCTACTTTCAGTATAGTGTCTCATAATAATAACAATAATAATAATAATAATTCATATAACATACGAGAGAGAGAGCAAATTCAGGAGATTCCATCCATCAATTATTTAATTTCCATGTTTCTCACAATAATACTGTCGTTCATATGAATAATATTAAGACAGATAAACGAACAATTAAAAACTCTCTTAATGTACTGCGCAAAATGGAAAGAGCCTCAGGTTATACCAGCTTGGGAGGGTAGGAACCGTAAATGTTTCCACACAATAGCCAGTCTGACGGTGTAATACCACACACTGTGTACATAGCCAAATAAATATTTAACAAAAATAATAATCATACCCACGTGTGTGTAATACAGCACAATGCTTTTCTGCACTGTATTCCTTACGCTATTATTAGTCATTAGTATTATTATTATTATTATAACAATAATAATAATATATTAACTATGAGGGACTTTATTATTATTATTAAGCACAAAGAAGAATTATTATTATTACTAAGCACAAAGAAGACATTAGCCTTGTCCTGTAGGAGACCACGAGCTTCTAATAGCTACAGTTAATGTCAGAAAGGAAAAGAGACCGCCAATTGTTAAAACTTTCCGATCTCTTGAGAATTATTCTCAAAATTGTTTTTGTGACACTCTTATTAATGAATACAACATTTTAAATTCAATACTAACTACAGATTGTGTAAATTATCAAGTTTCTACTTTTACTGATGTTTTTACGAGATGTTTAAATGAATGTGCCCCTCTTACAACCAAAGTCATGACACGCCCTCCTGCCCCGTGGATTGACTCTCAGTTAAAAGAGCAAATGAAAAGGAGAGATGACCTCCTAAGGCAATTTAAATCTGATAGACAAAACTCCGAGATGGAAAGAGCCTATAGAAGAGAAAGAAACCTTACTAAAACAATGTTGTCCGAAAAGAAGAAAAATCATTTCAGGGAAGAATTTTCCAAGTATAGGGGAAATATCAAAGGAACTTGGAATGTTATAAAAAGAATAATTCCTGCAAATAAGGAAATCTTAGAAAATTCTGACCTTCTCAGTGATAATGTGGAAAAGCGAGTGAATGATTTTAATAAGTATTTTGCTAAAATAGGTAAGTCCACATATGAAAAGTCCCAAGATAATAATGACTTGATTATTAATCAACCACATAATTGCCATTCTCCAGCTGAAAGAAATATTATCAATAATTTTAGACCGCACGCAATCGATTTAGTCACACTTATTCTTATCATAAAGAACCTCAAACCAACAAACTCTTGTGGTTCCGATGGGATACAACTTCGCTTCCTAATTGACTCATTGCCAGTTACAGTATTTTTCATTTTAGTCATTGTTAATACATCCATTGTTACAGGCATTTATCCTAACCTCTGGAAGCATCCCTATATCATCCCCGTTTTTAAGAGTGGAGATACTAATAATGTTGAAAATTATAGGCCAATCTCTCTTCTCAGCATTCTGTCTAAAATACTTGAGAAGGTAGTTGCCACCCAGTTAATAAATTTCCTTGAATCAAATTGTCTATTATGTGAAGAACAACACGGTTTTCGGCCTAAACTTTCGACCGAGACGGCCCTACTTAAAATTACTGATAAAATTTATAGCAATATTGAAAATAAGAAAATATCACTTTTATTATTGTTAGATTTATCTAAAGCATTTTACAGTGTACACCATCATATTCTAATGAGAAAACTTTCCAAAGTTCATGTTGACTCATTTTGGTTCGAAAATTATCTGAAAGATCGAATTCAATCAGTTCGAATGGGCTCGACTCTCTCTTCTTCTTTAGATATCAGTTTTAGCGTTCCTCAGGGTTCAATTTTGGGTTCTCTGCTTTTCCTAATATATGTTAATGATTTACCTCAATTTATAAGAGATTGCCTACTTGTTATGTATGCTGATGACACCCAGATTATGCTTACTGGTGACATTGATAGAATTCCTGAAATCTTAAAAAGGGCTGAAGATATATTAAACTGTGCCAAAAGTTATTTTAACAGTAATGGTCTTTTACTGAACGAAAATAAAACTAAATTCGTTATTTTTGGATCAAATCAATACCTGTCCCGCATTCCTGAGAACATCAGTATAAATTTCAACAATGTTTCACTCTTCCCATCTAATAAGGTTAAAAATCTAGGAGTTATTATGGACAGTACCATGACATTTAATTTTCATATCGATGAACTACTTAAAAAAGTGAACGGGACCCTTATTTACTTGAACAGAGTCTATGAAAGATTCGAGCCTGATTGTAGGGTAATTGTAGTACAAACATTGATTTTAAGTATTCTCAACTACTGTCTGAGTGTTTGGGGTTCCACGACTAAGACCCAGATGTTACGAGTGAAAAGGCTCCAGAATTTTGCTGCAAGAGTTGCCATAGGGGGGTTGCATAAATATGATCACGTGACTCCCCTCTTTGAGAGATTGGGTTGGCTAAGGATGGACATGAAGTTCATATATAATATCTGTCTTTTAGTTTTTAAAATAAATCATGGAATATTACCGGAATGGCTCTTCTCATTGCCAACAGTTAATCAAGTGCGTATCAATAACGTCAACACCAGATATCAGAATTCTTTTTACGTGCCCAGAACTTCCACTGATATTGGGGCAAGAGCCTTAAATGTAATGGGCCCGAGACTTTGGAACTCTTTACCCGCAAACTTAAGAAGCTGTCAAACATTACCCTCATTTAAATCTCATCTTTTAAATCACCTACTTAATAAGTGATTTTAGTCTCATTATTATCCTCCCATTGGGTAGACGAAGTGTACGTATGCTTATTTTAATGTGTAAATATTTTGATTTTGTGCTTTGCAAATTTCATTTGTTTTATTTTGACATTTTACATTGTAATTTGTAATTAGATTAATTATCATGTAATAGCCATTTTTGATGGAATAAAGTTTTTGACTTTGACTTTGACTCTCTCTCTCTCTCTCTCTCTCTCTCTCTCTCTCTCTCTCTCTCTCTCTCTCTCTCTCTCTCTCTCTCTCTCTCTCTCTCTCTCTCTCTCTCTCTCTCTCTCTCTCTCTCTCTCTCTCTCTCTCTCTCTAATATTGTTGAAAATTATAGGCCAATCTCTCTTCTCAGCATTCTGTCTAAAATACTTGAGAAGGTAGTTGCCACCCAGTTAATAAATTTCCTTGAATCAAATTGTCTATTATGTGAAGAACAACACGGTTTTCGGCCTAAACTTTCGACCGAGACGGCCCTACTTAAAATTACTGATAAAATTTATAGTAATATTGAAAATAAGAAAATATCACTTTTATTATTGTTAGATTTGTCTAAAGCATTTGACAGTGTACACCATCAAATTCTAATGAGAAAACTTTCCAAAGTTCATGTTGACTCATTTTGGTTCGAAAATTATCTGAACGATCGAATTCAATCAGTTCGAATGGGCTCGACTCTCTCTTCTTCTTTAGATATCAGTTTTGGCGTTCCTCAGGGTTCAATTTTGGGTCCTCTGCTTTTCCTAATATATGTTAATGATTTACCTCAATTTATAAGAGATTGCCTACTTGTTATGTATGCTGATGACACCCAGATTATGCTTACTGGTGACATTGATAGAATTCCTGAAATCTTAAAAAGGGCTGAAGATATATTAAACTGTGCCAAAAGTTATTTTAACAGTAATGGTCTTTTACTGAACGAAAATAAAACTAAATTCGTTATTTTTGGATCAAATCAATACCTGTCCCGCATTCCTGAGAACATCAGTATAAATTTCAACAATGTTTCACTCTTCCCATCTAATAAGGTTAAAAATCTAGGAGTTATTATGGACAGTACCATGACATTTAATTTTCATATCGATGAACTACATAAAAAAGTGAACGGGACCCTTATTTACTTGAACAGAGTCTATGAAAGATTCGAGCCTGATTGTAGGGTAATTGTAGTACAAACATTGATTTTAAGTATTCTCAACTACTGTCTAAGTGTTTGGGGTTCCACGACTAAGACCCAGATGTTACGAGTGAAAAGGCTCCAGAATTTTGCTGCAAGAGTTGCCATAGGGGGGGTGCATAAATATGATCACGTGACTCCCC
>JAXCGZ010000934.1:7500-20000 GCA_037179515.1 Halocaridina rubra
TAATTCAATAAAATTAGGATCGGTACCCATGGAGTGGAAATTGGCAGATGTGGTACCAATATTTAAAAAAGGAGAACGAGTTAAAAAGAATAATTATAGGCCGGTAAGTTTAACGTCAACAGTGGCTAAGATTCTAGAATCCATAATTGCAAATAAAATAAGGGCACATCTAGAATTACACAGACTGTTAAAACTTTCACAACACGGGTTTCTTAAGGGTTTTTCGTGCCTTACAAACTTACTGTCTTTTTATTCAGAAGTTTACGAGGCAGTAGATTGTGGCAAAGAATATGATACAATATATCTAGATTTTAGCAAAGCTTTTGATAGAGTTCCTCACAAAAGATTAGTTAGAAAGCTGGAAGCTCATGGTATTCAGTTAGAATGCGTTCATTCCTAAGTATAGCAGATTTAAGCTATAAAGTTAGATTCCTTTTAACCTTCTGTGGTGTAGTGGTAGTGCCTTGACTTAGTAATCATAAGTCCTAGGTTCGAGTCCCGGTCGGGGTAAAAAATGATTCATGTTTTCACATATGTAATGTGCTTATTTGATAATTTCATGGCGCGAATGAGATTGGGATTTGAATTAAATGCTAAAATGAAGCCACGAGTGAGGTTGGGGAATCTGTAATATGAACATAGTGGCATTCAGTTAGAATGCGTTCATTCATAAGTATAGCAGATATAACCTATAAGGTTGGATTCCTTTTAACCTTCTGTGGTGTAGTGGTAGCGCCTTGACTTAGTAATCATTAGTCCTAGGTTCGAGTCCCGGTCGGGTAAAAAAAAAGAAAAAAAAATTATTCGTGTTTTCACATATGTAATGTGCATATTTAATATGTATATATATATATATATATATATATATATATATATATATATATATATATATATATATATATATATATATATATATATATATATATATATATATATATATATATATATATATATATATATATATATATATATATATATATATATAGTAAGGAAGCCCATCAGTGAAACAATACTTATACAACAATGCTATATTTCGGATCCTAACTGGATCCCTTCTCAAGCACAACTGAGAAAAAATAACAAAGAAGGAGGAGACATAAACAAAAGGACTCATGAGACCTGAGGGATTAAAAAAATTTTATGATAACAGGACAGGTCTAATCCAAACGAATTATACTCAACAAAGAAGCCGCCAAGATCATTAAACCATTAACAAAGTAAAATGTTAATCCTTAAAATGATAAAGGATCTGAAAGAAGATAACCCCCAACAAATGTTTATAATTAAAAGAATATTAATAAATATGCACATATAGATATATACATATAACAATATCTGTACAAACATCCCCATATACAAGAGCATACATAATGAAACACATATATAATTCCTAATACAACCAAAATACACAATAACGACTGCAATCTGGTTGGGGGTTTATCTTGGGGGATAACTTCGTTGAGGCAGCGCTTCAGGAGGGCTTTATCAATTATGTCAGGGGTCCACAATCTCATTCGGGCCATGAAATTATCAAATAAGTAATTACATATGTGAAAACATGTGTTTTCACATATGTAATGTGCTTATTTGATTATTTCATGGCCCGAATGAGATTGGGATTTGAATTAAATGCTAAAATGAAGCCACGAGTGAGGTTGGGGAATCTGTAATATGAACATAGTGGCATTCAGTTAGAATGCGTTCATTCCTAAGTATAGCAGATATAAGCTATAAGGTTGGATTCCTTTTAACCTACTGTGGTGTAGTGGTAGCGCCTTGACTTAGTAATCATAAGTCCTAGGTTCGAGTCCCGGTCGGGGTAAAAAATGATTCATGTTTTCACATATGTAATGTGCTTATTTGATAATTTCATGGCCCGAATGAGATTGGGATTTGAATTAAATGCTAAAATGAAGCCACGAGTGAGGTTGGGGAATCTGTAATATGAACATAGTGGCATTCAGTTAGAATGCGTTCATTCCTAACTATAGCAGATATAAGCTATAAGGTTGGATTCCTTTTAACCTTCTGTGGTGTAGTTGTAGCTCCTTGACTTAGTAATCATAAGTCCTAGGTTCGAGTCCCGGTCGGGGTAAAAAATTATTCATGTGTTCACATTTGTAATGTGTTTATTTGATAATTTCATGGCCCGAATGAGATTGGGATTTGAATTAAATGCTAAAATGAAGCCACAAGTGAGGTTGGGGAATCTGTAATATGAACATAGTGGCATTCAGTTAGAATGCGTTCATTCTTAAGTATAGCAGATATAAGCTATAAGGTTGGATTCATTTTAACCTTCTGTGGTGTAGTGGTAGCGCCTTGACTTAGTAATCATAAGTCCTAGGTTCGAGTCCCGGTCGGGGTAAATAATGATTCATGTTTTCACATATGTAATGAGCTTATTTGATCATTTCATGGCCCGAATGAGATTGGGATTTGAATTAAATGCTAAAATGAAGCCACGAGTGAGGTTGAGGAATCTGTAATATGAACATAGTGGCATTCAGTTAGAATGCGTTCATTCCTAAGTATAGCAGATATAAACTACAAGCTTGGATTCCTTTTAACCTTCTGTGGTGTAGTGGTATCGCCTTGACTTAGTAATCATAAGTCCTAGGTTCGAGTCCCGGTTGGGGTAAAAAACGATTCATGTTTTCACATATGTAATGTGCTTATTTGATAATTTCATGGCCCGAATAAGATTGGTATTTGAATTATATGCTAAAATGAAACCACGAGTGAGGTTGGGGAATCTGTAATATGAACATAGTGGCATTCAGTTAGAATGCGTTCATTCCTAACTATAGCAGATATAAGCTATAAGGTTGGATTCCTTTTAACCTTCTGTGGTGTAGTGGTAGCGCCTTGACTTAGTAATCATAAGTCTTAGGTTCGAGTCCCGGTCGGGGTAAAAAATGATTCATATATATATATATATATATATATATATATATATATATATATATATATATATATATATATATATATATATATATATATATATATATATGTTACAGTTAATACGTATAATCAGTTAATATGTATATTCCCTGAAAGAAAACAGTTAATACATATATTACCTAACCTAACCTAACCTAACCTAACCTAACCTACTTTTAGTATATCGAGAATATCAAGAGTTATCGTATTATTTTTTTCATATTGTATTTGTCATATTTTCACTTCACCCCTTCAATTTTCAGTTTACGGAATATGTATAAAAAATGCCTCCAAATTTCAGGTAATATGTATAATAACTGAAATTTTTACTTATTCTGTATATTCCCTGAGTGAAACAGGTAATATATCTATAAACTGTTTTTTTTCAGGGAATATACATATAAACTGATTATACATATTAACTGTAACATATATATATATATATATATATATATATATATATATATATATATATATATATATATATATATATATATATATATATATATATATATATATATATATATATATATATATATATATATATATATATATATATATATATATATATATATATATATATATATATATATATATATATATATATATATATATATATATATATATATATATATATATATATATATATATATATATATATATATATATATATATATATATATATATATATATATATATATATATATATATATATATATATATATATATATATATATATACATATATATATATATATATATATATATATATATATATAGATATATAAATATATATATATATATATATATATATATATATATATATATATATATATATATATATATATATATATATATATATATATATATATATATATATATATATATATATATATATATATATATATAATATATATATATATATATATATATATATATATATATATATATATATATATATATATATATATATATATATATTAGTGTGTTAGCCATGGCTTCAGCCTCCCGTTGAGAGACTACTGCTGAAGGTGTTACGGATTCAGCTAGAACTGATCCAAACAACTTCAAGTTGATTCTTCCTTGAAGATGGTTCATTTTTTATGCCTACGTGTACACTTAATTATCTGGCTTATTCATACACATATCTTGCTATTCCATTATTTTTGACAAGTCAAAACACTCTCCATATCTGTTTCTTATTGCATTATTTTGTCCTCATAATTGCTTTATTTTTGGAAGGTCCACCGCTTATGGCCCCCAGTGCACTGCATAGAGGGGTGCGAAGAATCTCCTGTGATTTTGTTGACTCCACTACTGGCATGAGGATAGACACCCTTAGTGGTGGTAATATTTATGCCTTTACCATACACCTCCTAAAAGATCTGTTTTTTTAACTTTTCGGTATTCTAATATTCGTTGCCTGTGCTTTAATCTTTCATCTATAGATCATGACCTTGGAAATGTAGACGTATATCAACTACTCTAAAAAACTTTTTCTCCCTCTAAACCTTGGTTTGACCGTTCCTGATCTATGGCTATTCAGGCCAGGAAGCGGATACATCGTTCTTACCAAGCCTCATCTACTGATTAAATTTGCACTGCTTTCATTGCATCTTGGAATCACTGTACTGCTCAGATTCGAAGGTCAAAGGCTTCCTTTAAAAGAATGAAAGTTGATGACATTAACTCCTCTCCCACTAACATACATTTCTGGTCCTTAGCTAGAAACCCCTCCAAAAACTTCTGCAACTCAAGCTTTCCTCCTTCTATTCGTTCTGATGGTTCTATAGCTTGCGATCCCACTGACAAAGCAACTCTCTTTAGCTCTCATATTTCTACCAACTATTTCGTAATTTATTCCTGCACACTTGTCCCTCAGTCTTTGCCCCTATCTAACCGTATGCCCTCCCTTAGCCTTTCTTCATGCAAAGTTCATAAGGTTCATCACTCCATAAAGACAAACAAGGTATCTGGTCCAAATGATATCCCTGCCAGGTTCCTTAAGGAGTTTGCATATGAAATAGCTCCCGTGCTTTGCTAACATTTTCGCCTCATTCGGTCAACCAGTATCTATGCTTCATCTTGTAAGCATGCTCTAGTTCTACCTGTTCTAAGTAGGGTGATCACTATATTCCTTCAAACTTCTGATCAATTGTCCTAACCTCTTTTATTGCTAAAGTGTTCAAAACTTTGCTTAATGCTCACTTCCTAAAACACCTTGAGCCTAAATCAGTTATCTACGATCACCAGTAAGGCTCCCACAAGGAAAGATCTACTGGTGACCTGTCCTGTCTTACTCATGAATGGTTATTTCCTCTGAGGAACTATGGGGAATCTTTTGTTGTTGCCCATGATATCTCTGATAGAGTCTGGCACAAAGATTCTGTTGGCCAAGCTCCATGCCTATGGCTGTACCCCTTCTCTCTTTTTACAGATTTCCAGCTTTCTTTCTGACCATTTTATATCTGTAGTTGTTGATGGTGTAACATCTAGCTCATTCCCTGTAACCAGTGGTGTTCCACAAGGCTCTAATTTTTCACCTACTCTGTTCCTTCTCATCATCAATGATCTTCTTCAATCTCCATCTTCCTCTCTTCTTCAAGCCTCTGATAACAATTCTACCCTTCATTTTTCTTCTGCCTTTTCTTCACAAGCTTCATCTGCTACTCGTAATCAGTCTTGTATCTCTCTTTCTTCTACTCTCAACTCCAATTTGCAGAGGGTATCTGAGTGAGGCAATCAAAATTTAATTAAATGCAATGCCTCCAAGACACAGTTTCTAGCTATCTCATTATTTTCTTCTCCTCCTGATATCCCTATTGTCTTTGGAGCTAATTAAATTTACCTTCTTAATTTTATCAACATATTAGGAATTCATATAGCCTCTAATTTGTCTTTTAGGAATCACATAATCTAAATTTCTAAATCTTCATCCAAAATTTGGGGTTTCTTTTTCGTTTTTGTCATTACTTCTCCTCTTTACAGTTACTTAAATAAAAATCTTTTTGTCCCTGTTTAGAATACTGCACACACATCTGGGGTGCTGATTCTTATAATTATCTCCATGATAGAGACCAATCTAAGGCAGTCAGACTCATTAATGATCCTTCTTTTACCTCTAATCTGGATTCTCTTTTTCTTTGCTTATAGCTTTCTTTAGAGAGGTAAAATGTCATAATAAAATATGCTTACTGCAACCAAGTCTGAGAATGATGTTATATTTGCTGTTTTTTTTTTGGTTAATAACTATCTTAGCTTTGTTAAAAGTTTCTTGTATGTACAAATACACTGAAAATCACATACCCATGCATAAAAAAACACACACACGCATTCAAATCACACACACCGTAAAGTCCACCAACAGGGAACAGTGAATTTGCATCAGGATAATGCAGTAAATTTTCAAGAGATGTTTTGATTAAGAGTAGGGGAACGGAAGAGTATTTTTGGAAGAACTGTGCAACATGAAATTTCAAGAGGAAGGTTTATTACTTTACAGTGGTTGCAGGGAATATTTATGTAGAATGCGATAATATCATCAGCATTGCAGACTATCAAGCATTGTTGGAATTATTAATGCCAAAGCAAAATACATCCACAATGATTGCAAGGAAAAGGAAAGAAAAAATGCTGAAATAAGCATGAGAGGAGAAGTTTTATTGGTGAGATAGATTTTTTTTTTGAGTGTGACACTGAGACAGGCAAGAATATTGCCCTCATCAATAACGGCCAAGATACAAAGAAAACATTAAGACAAAAGAAAACGAAAATGTTTAAGGGCAATGCAGTGATGAGGTATTGATACACAATTGGAAAAGGACAGCTGAATAGTCGAAGTACTGAGGACCTAGAAATATAGCAAAATTAGGCCCTGAGATGACGATAGATCCGTTTTTTAAAGGAAGATAGGTTATAAGAATTAGGATAGACAGAAGGATAAAGAGAGTTCCAGAATCTGGAGGTGGATGGGAAGAAGCAGTCGCTGCACTGACCAAACCGCTTGCTACAAATTTCCACACAGTACTTCTGAGACAATGCCACTTGGCGAGTGTTACATGGCCTCGGCAGTGTGGCAAAGATGCAACTTGCCAACTCATTAGATAAGAGATGGAAGTAGTAGCAAGAGAAAAGAGATAGAGATGATTCCTTATGGCAAAGAGAGAGAAATTCAGATTAAAAATAAGATGAGGGTCATTAATGAGTCTGATTTAGAAATTCGGATTATGTGATTTTTCCAAGACAAATTAGAGGTTATCTGGATTCCTATTATATTAATAGAATTAAGAAGGTAAATTTCATTAGTTTCAAAAACATTGGAGGCATCAGGAGGAGAAGAAGATAAAGAGACAGCCAGAAACTGTGTCTTGGTGGCATTCAATTTAACTAGATATTGGAAACCCCACTCAAATACCCTCTGCAAGTCGAAGTTGAAAGTAAAAGAAAGAGTAATACAAGACTGATTGCGAGTAGCAGATGAAGCCTGTGAAGAGGAGGAGGAGGAAAAATGCAAGATAGAATCATCGGCAAAGGCGTGAAGAAGAGAGAAGGATGGGGATTGAAGGAGATCGTTGATGAAGAGAAGGAAGAGTGTAGGTGAAAGAACAGAGCCATGTGGGGCACCACTGTTAACATGGAATGAGCTAGATGTTGCACCGTCAACAACTACAGATATAAAGCAGTCAGAAAAACTTGGAAATTATAGAAAAAAGAGAAGGGTAAACACACAGGCAGGGAGTTTGGTCAACAGAGCCTTGTGCCAGACTCTGTCAAAAGCCTTAAAGATATGAAGGGCAACGATGAAGGATAACCCATAGTTCCACAGAGAATATAAGCAAACTTGAGTAAGATAGGACAAGAGGTCGGCAGTTGTTCTCTTCTTGCTGAAGCCGTGCTGGTGATCGAACATAAGCCAGTTATTTTCAAGATAATTCAAGAAGTGAGAATGTTTCAAAAACTTTAGAGATAGATAAGGTTAGGGGAATGGGTCGGTAGTTTGAAGGAAGAGAGCGGTCACCCCTCTTAAGAACAGGTCGCTCTAGAGGATGCTCCCAAACTGAAAGATATTGGTTGACAGAATGAGGTGAAACAGAATGAAAAACAGGTGCCAGTTCATCTACAAACTCCTTTAGAAACCTTGCTGGGATACCATCTGGACCAGATGCCTTGTTTGTCTGTAGAGAGCAAAGAACCCTTTAAGCTTTGCATCAAGAAAGGATAAGGGAGGGCATATTGATAGGGTGGGGTAAAGAATGAGGATAGGTGCGCTAGGATCATTTACGGGACAGTTGGCAGAAAAATGAGAACCAAAGAAAGTTCCTTTGTCAGGGGGAGAGCAAGCTATAGAACCATCGGAACAAATGAGAGGTAGAATGCTTGTGTTACAGAATTTTTTGGAGTGGTTTTGGGCTAAGGACCAGAAACATTTATCGGTGGGAGAGGAGCTAAGGTCATCAACTTTCCTTCTTATAAAAGAAGCTTTAGACCTTCAAAAATGAGCTGTACAGTGATTCCTCACTGTGATGAAAGCGGAGCGAAATAAATCGGTAGGAGTGGCTTGGTACGACCAGTGTGCCTGATCAATAGCCTGAATAGCCATGAAGTAGGCACAGTCAAGCCAAGGATTTGGGAGAGAAAATGTATTCTTAGAGAAGAGGATGAACGCCTCCATTCCTGAGGTTATGATATCGGCTACTTTTAGTGTTACCTGATCAAGTATTGTGGGACTAAAAACAGTAGTCGTTGCACGAGAATCAAAGAGGAACTTACCCAAATCTTCGTATTTGGTACGCTCAAAGTGCCAAAGGCGGCCCTGAGTAGGGGGATTTGATGAAGGAGGAGTGAAAATGGTAGAGATTGAGATCAAAGAGTGGTCAGATATACCAAGAGGGGAAAGCGTAGAATAGGAGCAGTTTGAAGAATTAGAAGTAAGAGATAGTTTAAGAGTGTTGGCTGTATGTTTGTGTCGATCAGGAACACGAGTAGGATGTTTGATAATCTGCTCCAAATTGTGAGCAACAGAAATAGTATGAGCCTCACTTCCTCCCACATCAGTATGAGAAGAATAAATCCACTCACGGTGATGTACATTGAAGTCCCCAACATAGAAAAAATCATATATTTTTTTTATAAGTGTGACACTGGGACAGGCAAAAACTGCTCTCATCAATAAAAGCCCAGGCACAAGAAAAAACCAAGACGATGGAAAAGAAAAAGTTAAGGACAAGGCAGAGATGAGGTAATGTTACACAGAGGAGAAGGACAGAGAGAAAGAATAATCAAAGTACAGAGGACCTAGAGATATGGAGGATTAGGCCCTGAGATGACGATAGATCCGCTTTTTAAAGGAAGATAGGTCATAAGAAATAGGAGAGACAGAAGGAGGATGAGAGTTCCAGAGTCAGGATGTAGATGAAGCAGTCGCTGCACTCATGGCAAGAGGACAGATTTTCAAATAGAGACAAAAAGTCATTGGAGTTTGGAGAGCAGTATCAAATGCAAAAGAAAATAGTGGTAATGGAGAGATAGATTTTCAGCCAGAGAACATCAAAGTCAGGAGTTTTGAGGTCCCTGAGCCTTGTAATAGGAGTGTTAGTGTTGTAGTAGGCACAGACCCCACCTTTGGAACGAAAATGAGTATAAAGGTTATAGTGAGAGATTTCAAAAATAGGTTAGTGGAAGCATGTCTAGACAACTAGATTTCAAAGAGATAGTTAGATAGATAGATAGATAAATAGAGATAGATAGATATATGTAGATAGATAGATAGATATATGTAGATAGATAGATAGATATATGTAGATAGATAGATAGTTAGATAGATAGATAGATAGATAGAGATAGATAAACAGATAGATAGATATATAAATAGACAGATAGTCATATAAATAGATAATAGATAGATAGATAGATAGATAGGTAGGGAGATAGATAGATAGATAGATAGATAGATAGATAGATAGATAGATAGATAGATAGATAGACAGATAAATAGATAAAGAGAGAACTTCAGTGTTTGATCATCATACTAATTTTTAAGATATATTGTATTCTTCTGGGAATGCATATTCTTTTCCTATACAAATATGTCTGTATTTGAGATCATATTCGCTTGGGATTTGCATCGACAAGCTCTTCTTCGTTAGAGAAACTATGCCAAGTATGTTATAATAAGATATGAATGATGCATAAAATGCAAAATAATAAAGTATTAGCAACCGTTAGTATGGCCCGATTTGTGACATAAATTTATTTATAGATTTTATTTTCATATTGCAAGTCATGAGCATCATCCAAAGCTCATTTTTAATATAGGCATGAAAGATCCACGCCTTTTGGCCCCAGTATCCGGCACAGATGGGTGCTAAAAATATCCGGGTACCTTATTGACTCTACTATTGGTGTGAAAGGTAGATACATTTGGTGCTAATTATGGTTCCTCCATCAACTTTGCACCTCTTTATAGATCTGCTTCTTTCGCTAATTATTATTCAATTATTAGTGGTCTGAGGTGCAATTTTTCATCTGTTGAACAGCACTTGGGTACAACCCTCCCTAACCTCCTCCTGCTCTCTGAAACCATGGGAAGCATGTCTAGCCATGCTTCCATTGACTCATTTAAAATCTTTCACTATAACCTGTATTCTCATTTCCAATTCATAGGTGGGGTCTATGCCTATTGCAACACTAACATCCCTATTGCTAAGCTCATGGACCTTGAATCTCCTGACTTTGATGTTTTCTGGCTGAATATCTATCTCTTTACTATCAGTACTTTCCTTTCCTTCTGCTACTGCTCTCCTAACTCCACTGACTTTGTGTCTTTCTTTGAGTAAGTGTCCTCTTGCCATGACTCCTTTTATCTTGTCACTCACATGTTGAAGTTCTCCGTATTGGGGATTTCAATTTTCGCCACACGAAGTGGCTTAATTCTTCTCGTACTCATATGACAGTGAGGCCCTTGATTTCTGTATTACTCCCAATCTGGAGCAGATCATCACCCATCCTACTCGTGTTCCTGATAGCCACAAACATGCAGCTAAACAGTCTTGACCTCTTTCGTACTTTTAATCCTTCTAACTACTCATATTCTATGCTCTCCTCTCTTGTTATATCTGACCACTCTTTGATCTCAATCTCTTCCATTTTCACCCCCCCCTCCATAAATTCCTCATACTCAGCATCACGCTTGGCACTTTGAGCCTACCAAATGAGATAATTTGCTCAACTTCTCTTTAATTTCCCTTGAGATGACTACTGCTTTTAGACCCGCAACCCAGCTCAGGTAGCCGTAAAGCTGCCGAGGTCATAACTTGGGAATGGAGGTGCTAATCCCTTCCTTGGTTTGACCATGCATGTTAAATGGCTATTCAGGCCAGCGATTGGGCAAACTGGTCATACCAATGCACTCCATCTGATTTAGCTCGCTTGCTTTTGTTACAGCTAGGAATTGCTGTACTGCTTAGATTCTAGGGTCTAAAGCTTCCTTCTTAAGAAGAAAAGATGATAAATCAAACTCCTCTCCCAAATAATAATTATTTCTGGTCCATAGCCAAAAACGTCCAAAAACTTTTATAACTCAAGCTTTCCACATATCATTCATTCTGATGGTTCTATAGGTTTCTCTCCCACTGACAAAGCCATTTTCTTTGGGTCTCATTTTTCTGCCAGCTCTTCCAAAAGCAATTCCAGTGCACCATTACCTCATGCTTTACCCCTCTCTAACCATATGCCCTTTCTCTCCTTTCTTCGCACAAAATCCATGAGATTCTTTGCTCCCTAAAAACGAACAAGACATCGGGACTAGATGGTATCCTCGCAAGGTTCACTAAGTAGTTTGCAGATGAACTGGCGCCCATACTTTTCACTCTTCTTTGCCTCATTCTGTCTACCAGTATCAATCCTTCATCTTGGAAGCATGCTCTAGCTCAATCTTTTCCTAATAAGGGTGTCCACTCTATTCCTTTGAACTACCAACCTATTGCCCTAACCTTTGCTGTTGCTAAAGTTTTAGAATTTTTTTTTCAATTGTTACTTCTTTAAACGTCTTGAAACTAGTCGCTTATCACCAGTCACCAGTACCTTTTTTTCAGGGCAAGATCCACTTGTGACATTCTTTCCTATCTTATTCATGCATGGTCCTCTTCTCTGTGGAAATATGGAGAATCCTCTGTTGTCGCTCTTGATATATCTACGGTTTTTCACAGAGTTTGTCACAAGGTTCTGTTGGCCAAGCTCCCTGCATATAAGCTTACCCTATCTCTGTTTTTTTTATTTCCACTTTCTTTCTAATTGCTCTATGTCTGCGGATGTTAATGGCGCAACATCTAGTTCATTTCGTGTTACCATTGGTGTTCCACAGGGCTCTGTTCTTTCACCTACTCTGTTCCTTCTCTTTATTAACAATCTTCTTCAGTCCCCACTCACTCTTTTCTCCACGTCTTTGCCGAAAATTCTACCCTGCATTTCTCTTCTTACTTTTCTTTACAACTTTCATCTGTTACTCGTAATCAGTCTCGTATCACTCTTTCTTTTACTTTCAGTTCCGATTTGAAGAGG
>JAXCGZ010000934.1:27500-30000 GCA_037179515.1 Halocaridina rubra
AATATTATCCAATATCCTGCAAATACTTAAATCTTGCATTTTTCTCTTACAAAAACCTAATAATTCTAGCACTCGTAACCAAGAAAATTACAAGCTTCAACCCTATTGCAGTTGTAGTTTGTGGTACTTATGATTTATCTACACCAGAATTTACTGGAGGGAGGACACGAAAGGGGAGTAGCGCCCCTCGTGAGGAATTAAAGCAAAATGTTTAGTCACATAATTGTGAGATCACAGAATATCCTTGGTAGTACCTAAGCTTCTAAATCTTCTGAGTTCTAATAAGAGAAATATGGTTCGTCCCGCATCTTTCTTGTAGCAGGTAATATAGGGAGCAAGGAACAAGAATACCCAAGGATCAAGAACTTCTCACATCTATATTTTCAAACGTAACGTATATAACATGCTTTTATCACACCAGACAGAACATGCAAAAAGCTTGGCACATTAAAGACGTATTGCATTGGGAAGCCCAAGATATTAGTCTTCACATCCCTTATTAATTTCCTGATGATATATCAAAGGAAATACAACAGAGGGAGGGAAAAAGGACACCAACACCTTTTATAGGATAAAATATGACCTTTCAAGATGCAATTTTACCTGCAAAGAAGCTTCAAGATATATTATGAACATGCAACTTATTGCAAAAGTTTTCATACAATCATCTCTCTCTCTCTCTCTCTCTCTCTCTCTCTCTCTCTCTCTCTCTCTCTCTCTCTCTCTCCTCTCTCTCTCTCTCTCTCTCTCTCTCTCTCTCTCTCTCTCTCTCTCTCTCTCTCTCTCTCTCTCTCTCTCTCTACTACACCGACTTTTCTACGAGCTACAAATCTCTATATAGTATTTGTGAGACGAGGCTGCTAGACGAGTGCTAAGCTGCCTCAGCAGTGGGTTAGGGAGGCAACTCGCCAATTCATCGGAGCAGCGATGGAAGTAGTAGCGATAGAAAAGAAGAAGGTATGATACCTTTTTGCAAAGAAAAAGATAATCCAGATTGAAAGTAAGAGCAGGGTTTTTGATGAGTTTGGCTGCCTTAGATTCAACCCTATCAAAAAGATAAGTATGAAAAGAAGCACCGCAGAAGAGAGAGCAGTATTTTAAGAAGGGTAGGATAAGACCTTTATAAATTCAAAGTAGTTGAGAAGAGAAAAAAACAGTTATGAAAACGACATAAAATACCCAGTTTCATTTATGCAGATATAGAAACTTGGATTATGTGTTTTTTCCAAGACAAACTTGAGGCTATCTGGATTCCTAATATGTTAATAAAATTAAGAGGGCAAATGACGTTAGTTCCGAAAATAATAGGGCTATCAGGTGCAAAAAAAGATAAAGAGATAGCCAGAAACTGTGTCTTGGAGGCATTAGATTGAACTAAATTTTAGGTGCCCAGCTCAGATACCCTTTGCAAATTGGAGTCAATAGTAGAAGAAAGAGTGATGCGAGACTGCTTACGAGTAGCAAATGAAAGCTGTGAAGAAAATGATTGGAAAAATTAAGGGCTGAATCGTCGGCAAAGGCGTGGAGAACATAGGAGGATGGAGACTGAGGAAGATCTTTGATGAAGAGAAGAAACAGATAAGGTGAAAGAACAGAACCAATTCAAACACCATTGGTAACAGAAAATGAGCTAGTTTTTGTGTCTTCAGCAACCAGATATAAAACTGAAAATTAGAGAACAAAGAGAAGGATAAAGCTATAAGAAAGGAGCTCTACCAACAGAGCCTTGAGTGACACTGTCAAAACATTAGAGATAGCATAAGAGATGACAAAGGATTCCCCATTGTTTTTCAGAGAAGATGACCATACATGAGAAAGATAAGACAGGGGTGACCAGGTGATCTTGCGAGTTTTATTCAAGATGTCTCAATAAGTGAAAATTGAGAAAAGTTTCGAATACTTTAGCGATAGCAGAGGTTAGGACAATAGGTCGGTAGTCTGAAGAAATAGAGCGGTTACACTTCTTAGGAGCAGGTTGAGATAGAGCATGCTCCCAAGAAGAAATATATATACTGGTTAAGAGAATGAAGCGAAGACGATGTCAAAGAACTGGAGTCAGTTCATCAGCAAGCTCCTTAAGGAACCTTTCAAGGATACCATCGGGTCTGTATGCCTTGTTTGTCTCTATATAAAGAAGAACCTTATTAACTTTTCGTGAAGAAAGAATAAGGGAGGACATAGGTTTAGAGAGGGGTAAAAGATAATGAACGGGTGCGCTGGAATCACTGACGCAAGAATTGAAAGAAAAATGAGAGCCAAAGAGAGTGACTTTGTCAGTCGGAGAGCATGCTATACAACCATCAGAACGAGAGAGATGTGGAAAACTTTAGTTACAGAAGAGATTGGAGAGGACACTGACTAAGGACAAGAAATATATATCAGCAGGAGAGGAGTAAAGGTCATCAAATTTCCTTCTTAAGAGTGAAGCTTTAGACCTTCGACTTTGAGAAGTATAGAGATTCCAAACTGTAACAAAAGCATAGTAAGTAAAATCAGGATA
>JAXCGZ010000935.1:0-5000 GCA_037179515.1 Halocaridina rubra
AGTTAGTAGGGGCATACACTCAGGGTAACGATTACATCTGCCAAAACGATTCCTTCGTATGAAGGCAACCGTCCTAGCCCTTAGTAGAAAAGGGAGTTCGTGACGTAAAACCGAATCCAATCCATTCCTACGCTAGATCCATAATGATGTACTCATTGAACATGCTTTTTTATCTGTTTCATCAGTATTAATATGACTGTGAAGTTTGCTTATGTATGTCATTTATATATATTTTATATATTTTTTTTAATTTTCATTGACTGGCAAGAAGCGAGAATTAAGTTTACAAATGTAGTCTCGAATTTTGGAAGTATGAAATATTTGGATCTAACCTAACCTAACCTGTCTTAGCCTAACTTAACCTATCTATCTATATATCTACATACATAGCCCCATTCCCCCTTGAAAGGGTGGTGGCCGACCCAAAGAACACGCATTCACCACGCTCCAACACATGCCTCAATAATTCCTCTTAACTCCTTGGGGATATAGGGTTGCCACATTTCCCTTCTACCACCCTGCTTTGGTCTTCCTCAAGGTAGGCGGGCTAGGATATTCTGCCTTGAAGCCCGACAACCGCAGCTGGCCTACCTACACAATTTACGGTGATTTGCAACTTTACTTGGTGTTCTTAAGGCTACTTCTCTTTACAAGATTCAAATATTTTTACACATTTCTTATTATCCCTTCACATCTGACCAGTCACACCACACCCCATCTCTGTTTCTCTTTGGTTTATGTTTTGTCCGTGCCCAGCCCCGATGAAGACAGATTATTTATTTGTTTTTGGACCCTTCCTGGTGTCACAATCATAAGAAACACTTCAAATGATAATCAAATTCAAGCAAGTATGATTTAGCTTTATACAACTGTACTACAATCTTCACATCATCTCCTTATCCTTGGTCAAGCCTCTAGAAATAAGGTCTTAAAACCTTACATAAATCTTCACACAAATGTATCTTCCCATTATTCTTAGTGGTATTTCAAGAGATAACGTCTTGAGACCAGGCATATATCTCCACAGGAATGTATCTTCTTCTTGTCCTTGGTGATACTTTTAAAGATAAGGTGTTTAAACCAGACATAAGTTTTCACACAAATGTATCTTCCCATTATTCTTGGTGGTATTTCAGGAGATAAGGTCTTGAAACCAGGTATAAATCTTCACTTGAGTGCATCTTCCTATCCTTGGTGATACCTCTAGAGGTAAGGTCTTAAAACCAGAATAAATCTTCACACAAATGGAGTTTCCTATTATTATTGGTGGTATATCTAGAGATAAGGTCGTAATTCCAGACATAATTATTTACACGAATGTATTCCCTTATTATCCTCGGTGATACCTCTGGAGATAAGATCTTCAAAAAGTACATAAATCTTCATACAAATGTATCTCTCTGTTATTCTTGGTGGTATTTATAGAGATAATGTTGCAAATCCAGACATAAATCTTTACACGAATGTATCCCCTTGTTATCCTTGGTGACACCTCTAGAGATGAAATCTTAAAACCGGACATAATTCTTCACACAAATGGATCTTGCTTTTGTTTTTGGTGGTATTCCAAGAGACAAGGTCATGCGACCAGGCATAAATCTTCACACCAAAGTATATTTCCTATTCTTCTTGTTGATATTTTTAGAGATGAGATCTTAAAATCGGACTTAAATCTTCACACTTTTGTCCCTCTTCATATCTCTAGAGAAAAGGTCTTAAGACCAAGCATAAAATTCACACGAATTTATCTTACTAAAGCCCTTGGTAATATTTCAAACAATAAGGTTTTAAGACCAAGCACAATTTTTCACATAAATTTAACTTCTTCTTGCCCATGATGATATCTAGAGATGAGGTTTTCAGACCAGGAATAAATCTCCACACGAATATATATGGCTGTTCTCGGTGATATCTTTAGATATAAGGTCTTAAGACATAACACAAGAAACATAAGAAATTATGAAACAATAACCTTCCTGGCCAAGGCAGTAGTTTTGTGCTACTTGTAACAAAAGGAATTCTTAAATTGCTAACGTACTTCATTTGTTTTTATCAAATTTCTTCAAGAATATCCTTGAAATGCTTTACTTTACCTTTAGAGTATGTACATATTCATATGTCACTAATACCACTCTACATTTTGGTACCTTGTAAAAATGAATTGAATCTGTCATGCTTCTCATTGTGATCTGACACAGCCCAGTATACAAAACCAAAGATTACCAGAGCATCAACAGAAAGTGAAAAAATGTTACCCACTCTGTTGATAATTTTAGGAACATTTCTCTTAGGCTTTAGAGATCCAATTTGGGGATCTCTATTCTCCCAGAACCACGCAAGCTTTACATTTAAGTCTTCTTTGCCTTCACTCTCTACCGAATTGTTAAAGTTGCTGTTTTCTCTCCTCAAAAAGGATTCAACAGCAATATGAATTACAAAGACAAAACTCACTCTAATGATGCAATAAAAGAAAAATATGTCCACCAGTTTTGGTTCTGGAGACTGAGGCAGCGACACAGACACTTGCGAGAAGAGCGAAGCCAGGACAATCAACAGTGACAGTGTGACGCTGATGCGATCAGTGAAGTTTTCGAGTCCGAAGTTTGTCAAAGTTAAGTGAGCCAAGTAACAGAGTATAGTACATGGCAGGAATATGGTCAGAAGATGAGACTGATAATTCCTGGAGAGAAGAAAGTGCAAATATAAGATATCCCCTCCAGGATTATCTCGAATAACACAATAGTGAAGTTTTGTTGCTGCGTACATAGATATTGTGGAACTTGTGCTGTTAATAATGATGTCATCATCAGACTCGCCAAGCAACGGATGGCAACCTGGACTTGCTCTCAGCAACATCGCCATATTACATTCTTGTGTGTCGAAGGGATAGAGTGTGTAATTGTACTGACACTCGAATTTAAATAGGTATTCAAAGTCTTTGCTTATCATGACTGTGCTGCCGTTGTGTTCTCGGACTGAAAATGATAAGTTGCATTGATTAATACTGGATGTTCAGCGACTTGGGGTTAAATCATTATTATTATTCAGTTGTAATATTATCACTAACGTTATTCATAAGCCATCTTTTATTAAAAAAAAATCTGCAATATTATGAAAGCTTTCCAAAAATATGCTAGATATATTTCAGCTCATTTTTTTTAAACAGAAAAATCCAAATGATTTTACTTTCTTAAACTGACTGCAATGTACCACCATGAACGTGCTGTCAGTATGCCCAAAAAGGAAAATATAATCATTCAGGGTAGACAGTGCTTTTCCTGAGTAATCACAGTTTCCTTCTGGGACATACTGACAGCACGTGTGTGTGTACCACGTACCTTCAATACCCTCTTTGATAGTATTTATGCCACTGTGTTTAGCCTTCACGCCATAACTCACAAGAATGCCTGTATTTGACTGAATGCGTAGATTGTCTTCATACATCGCGTTCAGGAAAAGCATTGTTGGCATCCACAAATTTTCTACGGTTTCAGGTGATACGATAAAAGTTTGGTTGGACAAGTTATTAAATGTCAGTCTAGGGTCGGTCCACGACATTGTGATCGTGAGGCACACACTATACGAATTGGTTTCGAGTGACACAGAATATATACCATTGAGTTGGACATGCACATATACATATGGATTAGGAGATGGGCAGATATTTTGCCAATATAAAGGGATGTGTTGTGGGAGGCACCTGCATATAACTCCTTCATCAGACTCATCACTGCAGTGAGGTTGTCCATCGCATTTACTGTCAAGATCTATACAGTCACCATTGTTGCAAGTGAATTCATCATCTACACATTGGCTGAGTGTGATATTTTTTATTTCAAGGCCTTCAGTTTCATACCAGATTCTTCGCCCCAGGGGCATTCTCGATGTACCTAAGATGGAAAATAGTTTGACCTCTCCCTCAAATTTGGCTGTCAAACATGTCTCTTCCTTAGCTCCACCATCACATTTACACACATCTTTTGAAATAAAACCACCCATGTGCATTTGGTAGATGAAATGTCCTTTATAGGGGAAAGCTTGAAAGATGAGAGTTTCTCGCTCCTTCCAGTATCCAACCTTTCCAAATGGTATTAAGCAGGCTATTGTGTTGAAACAAGCAGAAACAGTGTACTCCATTGTGTGAGATTCACCATCTCTGTCAACGCTTAAGACAAGGCCTCGATTCTCATCTAACAGTTCACCTGTCCAAGCCCATATTGCATTAAAAGTTACATCTTTGTTACCAGATATCTGCTTGGCAACTGAACTCATGTCGTCTTTGTTGTTAATGAGACGACCCCCTAATCTGCGACAGAATTTATAAGAATCCATTTGACTAGCCATTTCATCAAATAATGCCACGAATTCTGATGGTGGCTCCTCACAGAGATGAGTTCTTTCTTTTTGTGTCATTATGGCACTCTTCAACTCCAAATCAGAGAATTTGATAAAATCTGCAAGTCCTGCTTGGCAGGTACTATGATTTTTAATATCAGTACTTTCAAGCTGTCGTGGGAAGATTTGTAAGTCCGCAATCATACCAGTAAAGGTGAATCCAGAATTATTGCGTCCAAGACATACGGAAAGCATGTTTCCCATTTCAAGCTTTTGAGTACATGAAGTTATGTTCTCCAGTTTCTTTGGCCATGTTTTTCCATCTTGATATAAGATAAGGACACTGTTGCTGACGGAAATACAAACATGATACCAGTGGTGAGCCTCAAATATTTCTGGGACGATTGAGATTGGGCAGCTGTTATTAACGGTGACCGTCAATCTGCTTTCCAATACTGCAACGAGAGAAAACTTAAGTTTGATAACAAAGTAACGCTGAAATTACCTTAATCTCCTATGATTACCATTACTATCAGTGTTCTGAGTGGGGCTACATTAGCTTTGTGGTAGAGTATGCAAGTAGGAAAGCAACTAAAGCTGCTTCAATCCTACTGCTGGGCCTTGAGAAGAACATCCAGCCTATAGCTCCAAGATGTCTGCATCTG
>JAXCGZ010000935.1:10000-17500 GCA_037179515.1 Halocaridina rubra
ATATATATATATATATATATATATATATATACATATATATATATATATATATATATATATATATATATATATATATATATATATATATATATATATATATATATATATATATATATATATAATATACATATACATATACATATACATATACATATACATATACATATACATATACATATATATATATATATATATATATATATATATATATATATATATATATATATATTTATATATATATATATATATATATATATATATATATATATATATATATATATATATATATATATATATATATATATATATAGTTCCTCCTCATGTCCTCAGTGCCTCTACTCTCTGGGAGAACTTCTGCAATGATATTTTCCATCAACAACACACAGTGATCACTCTCACCAATTGGTGGTTCATACTCAAGTTTTGCAGTATCCTCATGTTATCTGTGAATACTAGATCAAGCAGTGATGGCTTATGCCCATCCCTGGCCCTCGTTGGTTCCAATACACGTTGGTGTAGGAAATTCCATTGTACGCAATCTAGGAATCTTGCCTCGAATCAGTCCTGTGTGGGTCAAGATTTATCCAATCTATCTCTTTATGATTAAAATCTCCCATAATCAAAGTCCTACACTTACTCTCTCGTTAACAACTGAGTTTATGACTTCAATAGTACCTATATGCTTTTCCTCATAAACTTCTAGCCTATGTTGGTTCCTTGGTGGGTTATATGCAACAGGTATTATAATGCTCTCTGACCCAGTATTTTTGCGAGCAACAAGAAATTCCTTGAAGTCGCTTTCTATAGCCAAGTTTATTTCTTCAGCCTGAATCCAGTCACTTATTATCAGTGCTATTCTTCCACCAGTCCTCTCAGATCTTTCAACCCTTAATATTCTGAAGCCCTTAGGAAAAACTGTGATACTGTTTATGTCCTCGTCAACTTAGTGTCTGTAATTGCTACTATATCTGCCTTACTGTTGTGAATCCTATCTTTTAATTCTACTGCCTTACAAGCTAAGCCATCAGCATTTGTGTATAACAATCTTAACGAGGCCCCATCACCTGATCTTCTGTCATTATCTTCTTTATCTCCTCTTTGTCTGGAAGAACTCTAAAATAAAAATTTTCCTTCTCTTCATTTCTTTCCTCATTTAACCTTCTAGCCTCTTGCAACAAATTTTTTATCCTTTCCATCTCTTCCTGTGTTCTGTATTGTCTAATGAACACTTCTTTGAATTCTTAAAGGTCTTTCAGACTTTTTTCCTAATCATTATTTCTCTACATGTGTCCCCCCCTCTCAAAGGTTACTTTTGTTGGTCTCTGCTTTCCCTCCCTCGAATATTTTCTTAGTTGGTGAATGTTTACAATATTCTCAGGATCACAAACTACTCCAAGCTTTCTTATCAGGTCTACAACCCGTGCTTCATTTTCTTGAAGTGTCCCCTGCCATGTTGGCTCCTGGGATTCACTTAAGCCTGAGATTACCACTGTCTTCTCTTTATCAAGTGCCTGTTTAATCAGTGGATTTGCCCTTTTCATCACAACATTTTTAATTTTTTCGATTACTGTTTCTTTACAGTCAGCTGTTTGTATGTTTTCCAGTACCACCGCCTTCACGGCCTCTTTTACTGCCACATTCCCCTTTAGTGCATTAGCAAAGGAAGTTTTCATGACATCATGTTCCGTACTCAGCTCCTGAAACTCTTTTCTAAACTGTTCTATGTTTTCCTTAATATGGACATTCCAAGCAGTAATCTCCTCTCTATCAGAAAAGAGAGCAGTGAAGTAACATTTCATTAATTTAGGTTGTCATTCAGCTGTTTGTTGTTATCTTCTTGTTTAGAAATTCTGGTTTCTAGTTCACTCTTTTCCCCTTCCAGCTTCTTTATTTGTTTTTCTAGTTCTATTATCTCCTGCCGTTGTGTGTGATTACCTAATTGTGATTACAGGAAAGAGCCCAAAGCCTGCATCTTCCCGTCTCCATATCAGTTCCATTTTGTACTTAGTGATACTTATCATGCCTGTCCTTAAAACTATGGATTGAGTTAGAATTAACTACCTCCTCGCTGAGCGAATTCCAATTTTCAACTACTCTTACACTAAGAAGTTTTCTTACGAAGCTTCAAACAATGACCTCTAGTTCTAGAGCCAGCCATATCAATATATCGATCCCGATCCACTCTATCATAACCATGAAGGAATTTACAGATTATCACCATATCCCCCCTCAATCTTCTAGCTTCGAGTGATGGTAAGTGTGATTACCTAATTGTGATTACCTAATGGTGCTTACGGGAAAGAGCCCAAAGCTCGTATCTTCCTGTCTCCTGATCAGTTCCATTTTTGTATTTAGTGTGTGTGTGTGTTTGTGTGTGTGTGTGTGTGTGTGTGTGTGTGTGTGTGTGTGTGTGTGTGTGTGTGTGTGTGTGTGTGTGTGTTAATAAAAACAAGAATTTTAACTTGAAAATATCTCGCAGATAAATTTTCCAGGCACAAGACAAGGAGATTTTACTAATTTCTTTCAAAGTAATAAAGGAAATTCAATGAATAAATATATACATGGAATCAAAGTAACTTTCAAAGTATTCTTACCTCTTCTTCCATTGAATAGGTAGAGCTTTCCATCAGCATTTACTTTGTACATCAAAGTAATATTCAAAGTAGTCTTACCTGTCTTTGATGTTAACATGAAATGGTGAAAATTTTCCTAGATATGGTCACTCGAATTGAAAAAAAAAATCACTCAAAGGATAGAGAAGGGTAGATAATTACTTATACATACTGTACACCCTGGTTATGAAAAAATAATCTCATTAACTGATTATTATAATAAGTTTAGTTAGTCTTTTTTTTTTTTAGACATTTTAGATATTTCTTCAATGTTTTCATCTTACTACTACTACTACATTACTCTTGCTACTACTTCTACTGTAATAATAATAATAATAATAATAATAATAATAATAATAATAATAATAATAATAATAATAATAATAATAATAATAATAATAATAATAATAATGAGCTGACCTCACCTGCCAACCATAAATACTTCATCAAAGATTTCTTACGAGCCGGTAGATCCAACACAACTAGGTTCCAGTGCGCCAACTCTCCCACGACACACAAATGCAATTCAACCTTCAACATCCTACACAAACGAGAGATTCCTCACCCACATAATTGCAATTATTTCTTCGATTCCTAATCAATATTTTCTTTTAGCATAATTAATTACTCTGCATAATGTTCTGTAGGAGCACTTTAGTGTTAATGGAAGTCTAACAAGATAATTCTTTAGGCGTAGTAGAGTCACATGCTATGTTAAGAGTGATGATGTAAAGAATATTTGTGAATGTAAGTCTTGTGACTGTAATTTGCATATCTATAGTAATTAGGGCATGATTAGCAACAATGCTGCTATGACAACGGCATCTATTTATGCTGTTATTATTATTATTATTATTATTATTATTATTATTATTATTATTATTATTATTATTATTATTATTATTATTATTATTATTATTATTATTATTATTATTATTTTTATTATTATTTTTATTATTATTATTATTATTATTATTATTATTATTATTATTATTATTATTATTATTATTATTGTTGTTATTATTATTATTATTATTATTATTATTATTATTATTATTATTATTATTATTATTAATATTATTATTTATAAACATAAAAGAATACAAGAAGAAGAAGAAGAAGAAGAAGAAGAAGAAGAAGAAGAAGAAGAAGAAGAAGAAGAAGAAGAAGAAGAAGAAGAAGAAGAAGAAGAAGAAGAAGAAGAAGAAGAGTTGACCAAACATGACCTGGTGGATATTCATCACTTTTCTTTACTTATCTAGAGATAAGAAGATAATTTCAGACTAAATTAATATACTAGCTCTCTCTCTCTCTCTCTCTCTCTCTCTCTCTCTCTCTCTCTCTCTCTCTCTCTCTCTCTCTCCTCTCTCTCTCTCTCTCTCTCTCTCTCTCTCTCTCTCTCTCTGCTGTCCTTATCAACTATAGCTGCCTTCTACAACTTACAAGACATTTTATTTTTTTAACCTTTTTGTATGTGTTACAATCTGTCCTCATTCGAATAAGAGTGGACATAGGCCGGCTAGAGATGGAGTTTGTGGCTGGAGGCTTTTACTATCATCCCGTGCTGGAAATGAATCCCTCTTGGTCAGGTGCGTCATTTTCTGACTTGCGCGCTCTACCAATGAGCTATCATGTACCCTTAAGACGCGCGTGCGCGTACAACACACACACACACACACACACACACACACACACACACACACACACACACACACACACACACACACACACACACACATATATATATATATACTATACTATACTAGAGAGAGAGAGAGAGAGAGAGAGAGAGAGAGAGAGAGAGAGAGAGAGAGAGAGAGAGAGAGAGAGAATATAACAGATCAATTAACAATGAACAAATTCCAGAGGCAATTCAGATCTTATACTCACGAATAAAAAAAATGGTTCTTTTTCTGTAAATGCGAATAAATTGCATGAAGCTATTTTGTATTTATTCGTTGTTCTAGCAATTAGGGAGAATGAGCCATACCTTATATACTCCTCTTAGCTCCTTGGGGATAAAGGGCTGCCATATTTCCCCCCTAATAACCTGGTTGGATCATCCACAGTGTAGGTGCGCAGTGATAGCCTGCCGTGGGACCCGACAGCCGCAGCTGATTTAACCCCACCACTTCATCACATGGCCCTCCTCCCACACGTTCATTACAGTTCACAATGCTAGTAGATGCGAGAAATCCCTTTGCCCCGTGTCACCTATATTGAAAAATGCCTTCAGTGGTACTGTCGGTAAACCCTTAAGTACTAATGATGGTTTGTCCTGGTGCTCCAGGTTCGAAACTCTGTAAGGGACAAATGTAGGTTTCAAGCTTGGACGAAAGCTATGAACCATCCTAAAGTGTTAATATTAAAGGAATTTAAAGTAGGCTGCATTAATTATTCTTCTCATGATAACATCTTAAGCGAAAAGTGACACTGAATGTATATATATGATCCACTTTTCATACGCTGTCAACTTTAGCAATATATATCAAGTAGTTGTTTTTATTACTGAAGCAGTGGAGCGCTAATATACATTAATGATAAATGAATGACCATTACGATAATTTAGCTGACACTATTGTTTGACAGCATTAGGCGTTAAGGCATATTAATTTGGATATGAAAATTACGTGTTCCAAGGTTACAGGCTAAAATGTTTCTAACCTTGTTTTGTACGCACACACACACACACACACACACACACACACACACACACACACACACACACACACACACACACACACACACACACACACACACACATATATATATATATATATATATATATATATATATATATATATATATATATATATATATATAGAGAGAGAGAGAGAGAGAGAGAGAGAGAGAGAGAGAGAGAGAGAGGTTTATGCATGAATGATCTTCTTCTTCTTCTTCTTCTTCTTCTTCTTCTTCTTCTTCTTCTTCTTCTTCTTCTTCTTTTTATATTCTTTTATGTTTATGAATAATAATAATAATAATAATAATAATAATAATAATAATAATAATAATAATAATAATAATAATAATAATAACAATAATAATAATAATAATAATAATAATAATAATAATAATAATAATATAAATAATAATAATAATAATAATAATAATAATAATAATAATAATAATAGTCGAAGTAGTAGTAGTAGTAGTAGTAGTAGTAGTAGTAGTAGTAGTAGTAGTAGTAGTAGTAGTAGTAGTAGTGGTAGTGGTAGTAGTAGTAGTAGTAGTAGAAATACTACTACTACTACTACTACTACTACTACTACTACTATTACTACTACTACCAATAATAATAATAATAATAATAATAATAATAATAACAATAATAACAATAACAATAATAATAATAATAATAATAATAATAATAATAATAATAATAATAATAATAATAATAATAATAAAAAAAAATAATAATAATAATAATAATAATACATACATACATACATATACCGTGGCTGTTTCCCCTTTAAAAGTGGGGGTAGCCGACATCAAAAAAGAAACAGTTTGGGGAGCAGTTATACTCCCCTCTACTCTCCCTCTTCTTTGATGCCTCACAGGAGGTTGGTACAAGGGGGGGGATTCCTAGTCCCCCCGCCCCGTCCACTTTTAGTCGCCTTCTACGACACGCAGGGAATACGGTGAGGCTATTCTTTGATATTATGCCCGCCCCACAGGATAATAGTAATAATAACAGCAAAAATAGATGCCGTTGTCATAGCAGCATTGATGCTAATCATGCCGTAATTACTATAGATATGCAAATTACAGTCACAAGACTTACATTCACAAATATTCTTTACATCATCACTCTTAACATAGCATGTGACTCTACTACGCCTAAAGAATTATCTTGTTAGCCTTCCATTAACACTAAAGTGCTCCTACAGAACATTGGGCAGAGTAATTAATTATGCTAAAAGAAAATATTGATTAGGAATCGAATAAATAATTGCAATTATGTGGGTGAGGAATCTCTCGTTTGTGTAGGATGTTGAAGGTTGAATTGCATTTGTGTGTCGTGGGAGAGTTGGCGCACTGGAACCTAGTTGTGTTTGAACTGCCGGCTCGTAAGAAATCTTTGATGAAGTATTTATGGTTGGCAGGTGAGGTTAGCTCATTATTATTATTATTATTATTATTATTATTATTATTATTATTATTATTATTATTATTATTATTATTGTTATTATTATTGTTATTATTATTATTATTATTATTATTATTATTATTATTTTTATTATTATTATTATTATTATTATTATTATTATTATTATTATTATTATTATTGTTATTATTATTATTATTATTATTATTATTATTATTATTATTATTATTATTATTATTTTCATTATTATTATTATTATTATTATTATTATTATTATTATTATTATTATTATTTTTATTATTATTATTATTATTATTATTATTATTATTATTATTATTATTATTATTATTATTATTATTGTTATTATTATTATTATTATTATTATTATTAGTAGTAGTAGTAGTATTATTACAGTAGTATTAGAAGCATTAGTAGTAGTTGTAGTGGTAGTAGTACAGGTTTATTAAAACATGATTTTATTATTATTATTATTATTATTATTATTATTATTATTATTATTATTATTATTATTATTATTATTATTATTATTATATATTATTATTATTATTATTATTGTTATTATTATTACAGTAGCAGTAGTAGTAAGAGTAATGTAGTAGTAGTAGTAACATGAAAACATTGAACAAATGTCTAAAATGTCTAAAAAAAAAAAAAGACTAAGTTAACCTATTATAATAATCAGTTAATGAGATTATTTTTTCAAAACCAGGGTGTACAGTATGTGTAAGTAATTATCTACCCTTCTCTATCCTTTGA